>DWQX01000018.1:0-91342 GCA_018245475.1 Pharmacophagus antenor
ATATATATATATATATATCTGGTTTTAAGTACATGTTGATTGACAATATTAAAAACTGATTTATTTTTTAACAAAGATGTATATTTCTATAGTAAATTAAAAGGGAATCATGTCATTGCTAATAAAAAAATAGTTAATATTGCTCTTTATGGAAAAGAAGTCTTTTTTGTCAGCATAATACTTCACTGTCACATGATATTTGTGACAATGAGGCCGTAGAAGGTAATGGGTGTTCCTACAATATTCTCCGATTCTCATATGACTGCCGGAAGATAGCTACTGTGTTATGGTGGATAATTGTGGGTAGCTAAGCAAGCGAATGTGAATAAACTTAATCACTACCCAAACTTCTCTACTCTCGTGGGTCGGAATTCGAACCAGGGACCAACGTCTTAAAAGACAAGCGGTAAGCCCCTGCGCTGAAAACACATATTCTATCGCCAGTTTTGCTATAACTTAATTCATATATTTTAGATAAAATCAATTGTTTTATTAACTACGGTATAGATTGCTTATCTGTATATAAAATTAGCAGAATTTCGGTGTAGTTATCCAATGACAATGCAAATAGGCTTTTAGTGAGTTAATACCAGCATTAAATTTTCATCATAATGATTTAATAGGTCATGGGTATAATAGAAAACGCATACACACTTAAAATCTTTCGTAACTAGCTCTAGGCTTGATGCAAGCTTATAGGTGCTGACTCTTACAGTTGATTGGGCAATGCACACCAACCTGCGACTGCAGGCATTTAAATAATGCTGTAATACGTACAATGTTAAAACATGCATAGATTATAATATATCACGTGTACATTTAAATTAATTGTATCCATTTAGTGTCGCTGTAAAATAAATTAGATTATAAATAATAATTGTCACTTAGCGTTTCATTCCCTGGCGTAAACCTTTTATCATTATCAAAGGGAAACACCGTTATAATTTGTCAAGAAGAAGTCATCGGGTGTCTTTATCATTCGACTCGTTTCAACATTTAGATTTTAAAATTATAATTAACACGAAAATATTTCGTAAAAGCGTATAATATTAGGCAAACGGTTACGGATATTGAGTAGATTTTTAGTTATATAAAGTATGTAAGTGTCTCGTCCAGGTATTTCGTAGACTTTCTCAGTCGAGAGCCAGAAAATTCTCGTATTGCACCGATGGTAAACATTCACAAACTGGACTTTCTCCTGTAAGATTATATGTCTTTCGAACTTATGTTATTTAACAGGTGCCATTACGTTTTCTTCTTTTAGCTGAATTAGCTGTTATTAAGCTTAGACGTTGTTATTTAATTTGCCTTCATTTCGCGTTAATTTTATGACACCTAAGTTTTACAAAAACTAAAAATGATAACAAATCGAACTGAAGGTAAACAAAAAAATATAAAAAAAACGAATATAAAACTTTAATGGAAATTAAATGTATTTCTTTTTCTTATTAATTGGATTTATTTTTAAAAAATTTGTTATTTAATGGATTTAAAAAAATAAACACTACTACATGACACATGGAGCTTCGCAAATCAATTATAAATATTAAATACAACAACTGTCAACGAATTGAGATGACAGGATGTATTAATTCGTGTGATGAGTTGACACAAGGAATAAACAATGACGGTTAAGTAAGCGAATCCCAGAACGTAGTGACATGGATCACTCATTTCTCCGTAAGCTGTGCTCAGGGATTAGTGTGCAATTTGCGCTAAAATCCTCTACATGTGTTACAGCGAATTGAGTTATCTACGAAAGTGCGTTCTTAGAATTATTAGCAAATTTTGCTTATAAACTTTTATTTTCCATTCATCATTATGTATTAACATTATTAATCGAGGAAAAGAAACATATCAATGAGATTTCAAATAAGGTTTTACCCGTATTTTTTTTACCTTTTATTGTATTGAATCTGATTCCGACATCCAAATCGGCCGCAATATGATAAAAGAGAGATATTTATTATTAATTTTTTGCTCTAAAATTTTAAAAAGATTTTAATCGTAACTCGTCTAGGCTTCCTTATGTATTGCTGTTGCCTCAGACCTTCTAGGTACGTACTAAAGTCGCATCTATTCTCGCAACTGAGTATGCAAACATTACTGTATTACGATTTATGGCGCAGTGACTGTTAAAATTATTAGAATAACGACATTTAACTTTTCTGAACGACAAGCAGAAGGTACTACTGTGACAAGATATCAGGTACTATACAAAACTGTATAAACTAAAATGATTGCACTGGTTCCGTTAATAGCTAATGTCGTCGGGGCTGTATAATGGAAATCGCTTTAATGTCAACATAGGGCGTCGAGAGTAACATTGTGTTAAGCTTTGGCGTTCTGGATTAAAACCATTAATAACACCGCGATGTATCAAGAATATTGCATTATTAACATTTTTAATTATTTTATGTACATATAATTATTAAAACTAGATTCACCGGACCAGTCATTTTGACTGGACGACCCTATATAAGAAGTTCCATATACTGATAGGCGTTTGATATTTTTATTTTTTTATACCGCTTCTGGCAACATTGTTCTATAAATTTTATTGCGAAACAGGAAAAATTTTAATGCAATAATGCCAAAAACTAATTCAGATGCGAAAAGAAAACCATAAAAATGTGTCGGTAAATCTAGTGTTAATTGTTGGAGCTAACTTATACATTGAGATTAAAAATACAAATGAATTTATAATTTAATGATCCAAGCGTTACTTTGCGGAGTTCCATGACTTAATAAAACAAAACATAATTTTGCTAACTTCCATTTCTTTTAATCGCAAATACTACGACTAAATAACAATTTCAAAACGACTCGCCACTGTGCGAGGCATCTTCAAGAGATGTATAGACAGCTCGAACACTTACATTTTCGTCGTATTATTGCGTTGGTTATTGTATTATATTATAAATTAGTTATAAGTATTTGAGATGAAACATAGCGAAAATTAGCAAAATATTTTTTGGTTTTGTTAAATAGTGAAGTTGTACATTAGATTGTGACTTTAATAATCTTAAATTACGTGTCAAACACTTAAAGTTATTAGCTAAAAAAATGGTGTTAGTGTTTATATATCTACAAATATTATACGAATGTCTTGATGAAAAATATTTTGTATAATTTTTATTGTCATACGTGGATTTTTCTGCTGTATTGAATACATTCATCCTTCATTATTACTTTTAGTAAATTACGTATCGTATTGTATACGAAAAATATATAAATAACTTTGTCGTACATTAGAGAGAATATATGTTTTGTTTAATACTAACGCTTAATATATATCGAAGCCTTAATCATAACGTGTTTGATTATAATTCTCAGAGGGGCATTAGTAATTCATCACATATCTAATAAACGAAAGGCATGTACTTGAATAGGTTGACAGATATTGCTCGGGAATTATTCATTACGCAGGCGTTGTCGCTGTCTTATATATTCGATTTAACAATAATTAATTAATTTCAACAGTTTGGTTTCGCCTAAGAGCAGGCCAAGATTAATTACAGACGGTGGAACAAAAGTCACGAGTGCCAATCCATCACCTAATTGTTGAAGGGGGTTGGACAGCGGCTCATTTCGCTTGCGTGGAAATGTGTTGGTATGTAATTAATGGCGGTAATACATTAATTTATATGAGATAATAATTGTGAAGGTCGATTTTATTATTACATCTGAATGTTTTGTAATGTTATGGATCTTGTTATACTCTCGCCCAAATATCACTGTGTGGATATTTATGAAAATTTACAGTACTATAGCCGATAGAATATAATAAAGTAATTTAATTTTGCTGTGTAAGCTTACTTCATTTATATACTTCGATACGAAGTTATCACGAATTTTAATCCAATCTTAACTAGAAACAATCGATAAATTTTCAGAATCTTGTCCATTTTTATTGCATTTATCTCAGTTCCTCGAATTTGGAAGACAATGGTCTTGAAGCTGATAAATAGAATATTCTCCATGTTAAATTAGTTATTTGGACGCGTCACGATAGATAATAAGTGATTTTACTAGTAATTTAAGAAAATTTACATATCCTGTGAAATGCTAATTGTATTAGTTACATTGCATGACACGGAGAGTGTGAGCAGGACTACCATCATCGCCCTATTACCATCGGACATATAGACACGACGGGCCTTCATCCCTTTGCTTTTGATATCCTGCGTATAAGAATAAAACTATTAGCTTCACCCTTCTTAATGCGTAGAGGTTTCTAACAGCCTGCTGGCGTCACTGTTCCCGACCAGTTGATAAGATAGTGAGAGAGGTAAGAAGAGTGAATAGGTTTCTTCTAGATAAATGCGATATATCATCATAGACCACATCTCCACTTAAAATCAAGTGTGATTGTGGTCACGCCCAAGTCTATATACTGTAATAAAAGAGACAGAGTTAGTGACATATGATAAAAAACTGTAGTTATTACTATTCCAGCAATTTAATTGGCTACAGCGTAATTCAAATACGAGCACAGTAATGTTTCCACACCGCTTGGCACTAGAATCAAGCGTTATGGTGTTCTACATGTGACAACTTTACTGTTTTTGACAAGTGCAACCTATCGCCAGTAGGATTGTGTTTACGATACATAATTTAAAAAGGTTGACGAAAGAAAATCATTGTATTGCGTAACCATTAGTTTACCATGTAAATCTTTCTTCATCGACTAGGTGCTAACACATGACTTAAAATTCATATGATGTTAAGCGAATGAAGACATACAGATGATGAAGCGTGCTCACCTGGAATATGTTGTCACCCATGTTTCTCTGTCGGAACACAGCTATGCTGTTATAGCCGCAGTTTCACTTCTAATAACTAGTCAGGTGAGTTTGAAAAAACGCAATACCAACCGCTACGCCACGGAGGCGGTAAAATTGTATTAATCTACGATTTATCTTTTGAATAGTTAACTAATCCGCTATTTGCTACCGCGCGACTATCATTTCCTTCTTTCATTCGCCGGTGTTATCTTGTTCAACTAATGTAATTAGTGGTGCGATAACATAAAGCTGGAATTGAAGCGTCGTAACATAAAAGGAAATGCGTTAACGAAACACGGTTACGGTCTAATACAATTAAATTCACTATTGAAAAAGATTATTCATGTAAAATAAGGATGCTTCGTTATTACTCTATTTTTTTGTTTCACATTACGCTTGCTCTCTTGTTTGAAATTGTATTACACAAAGAGAAGGAAGATTTTAATTATATCAGATACATAATTAATTGGTATTTATCCCCAAGTAAGTCAATTATTTTGGAGATCACCTTACGAATACACATTTGTAATGTAAACAATACATTTTTATTAAGATTAAAAAAAATAGCAACAGAAATAATTAAAAACAAATTATAAAAGTAATGTTATAAAGTCTGCTCTTAATAAAATTATATAAAGCGGTACATAGATTAAAAAATAATAAAAAAATGAGGTCCTTAAATTTCATTGGCCTAAAAATGTCGTCTTATTAAAGTGTCGTCTTCTTCAAAAGGTTGGCATCTGTCATAGCAATTTCCACCTCAGAAACCGTTGCTTTGAATATCGATTTAATTACTTTTACCAAAATATTGCCTGATGTTTTCAACAAACGTCAGGAAAAAGTCATTATATTAGTTACTTTTCAGTTTTCCAATTAACATGTCCATAAAGTCTTTTCTTCGCTTTTTTAAAGTTTTAAAATTCATATGTTTCGTAAACATTATATCGTTCAAGGCCGACAAGCTCGACGAACATTTTTAATAATACCATTTGGAGCGTGGGGTATTCTTAAAAGCGTTTGTTTCGACTTTCATTCAAATCACACCCCGGCGCGCCGCGATCCGCGATTACACGACGGCATGACGACGAGCGCTAATTCCGACACGTGACTGCGAGCGACGCTGATAAAATCCACCACAGACAAGCGCTGCAGCACTTTTAATATGCGCTTCACTTTAACACCAGTATTTTCTGCACCCAGCGCATGTGGCCAAGTTCTTTTAAAACTTTTCTCTCACATTTGTTAGTTTACACAACTCCGTTAGAATTTTTTAGTAGTATATTTTTAAAGTAATCAACATTTATTGTAATAGAATGTAATTACCTTTATCTATTAATACACAAGACAATTAACGAATGAAACATTTCAAAGATTATTAACAAGTGAAAAATTAATCATTTTATTTTTTTCCAACTCTTTTTTTTGGATCTAGAGTGGGGGATAACTTCAAAATATAATACCCTTGTGCGAAGAAATCGGAGTTATACGGGATGCACTAATCCATACCAGATAACGTATTATGAGAGGCCCTGGGATTTTCTGCGAAAACAACCGATGTCTCTTTACACTACGCTCGAGCGCCTCTCAGGGACTCTTCCATCCGTAGACTAAAATTTTTCTTGTATTTTCTAAAAATAATACTTTTGTTATTAAAAATTAAAATAAATTAAAGATAAAATAATAAAAAAAATCTCCTTAACATTGGTCACTGTCATTATACATTTAACAATTTATTCTAATTTCAAAGTGAAATCAAAAAATACGAAATGAATTTACGTTAGATATTAAAATTCAAATTGAATCGGCGAATGCGATTAAGGGCAATGTGATAGTGCTCTAAGAATCCGGAATCATTAACATGAAAAAGCGTAGCCCGTTTAACTGTTTGACTTTACCGGCTACTAATTATCATATCTCGTAATTGCTGGTACACATCAATAATATTAATAAGACTAGACATTTAAATAAAATTGTCCGTACTTTGATTCATTGAATCTCGCATTTTTTTTGTGTTATGGGTTAACACGACGTTGATTTCACTTGAGGTTAAGTGACAATGAGGCCGTAGATGGCGAAGCGTGTTCGCTCAGTATAATTCTGACTCTCACATGTATGACTGCTGGAACACAACAATGCTGTTATGGCGGTAGATTGACATTGATAATGATAACTAGCCAGGTGGTTAAGAAAAACTCTTTCACTATACAAAGTCCACTATTCCTATGACCTGATAATAGAACCCGGGACTTCCGCGTTACGAGGCAAGCCACGAAGGCAGGCAGCATGAAACGGTATTTTTATTTATTTGAATCTAATTTGCACCACAAAAAGAACTATATCTTTAAATTTATAGGACCCTCCGCTATCTTCTAGTGATAATTGAATAATTTATATATCACGCCCTCTTGTTCCGCTCTAAACGCTAGATTAAAATACTCCGTAAAATTTTAAATACAGAATGTACATAATTGGCTATATTGCTAAGATGATTTAACGATAAAACGGCCGTAAGAATTTCACTTATCGTTTATCTTTTCAATTTATAACTTATAACAATAGGTATGCAATCTACAATCAAAGCAATCAAACAATATTTTGTGTAAGCTCAATAGCAGTTGAATCATCTTGAACATGAATAACGGTAAAAAAGTATTATATCACGCATTAAGGCACAGCGATGAATCGAACAATTTGAACTCTCACCTTAAGGCGCATTTGTATTTCTTGTGAATACGCCATTAAATTATTAAGGCACCTACAGATAGTGAATGGGCGAAATATTTTTTTAAAATATACCGTTCCATTTTTGAAATGTTTTTATTATACGATATTACATTAAAAGATTTACGGAACGATTGTTGCGTATATGATAATGCGCTTTGTGTTTATAAAAATAAAATATTTTTTTCAACAGCCCAGTATTAACGCAGATTTGTTTTTCTTTTATGGAAATTCATTGTATACGAAACTATAAATCCATTGTCTTCCCTGGGGTTCTGTTAGTTGATAATGGAGAATGAAAGAGGTTATTGGTATCGTCCACATTACAAAGTATCCCACGTTTTTTCTTTTGTTCATGATAATCTCGTTTCTAGGAAAAATAATAGACGTTTCATCAGTGATGTCAAACCACAAAATGACGTGTAAATTTTGATGTATGCCTTACAAATATTACTTTCAATAATTTTTCTTTTACATTTATTTCAATTAACAAAATTTTTAGCCAATTCGAAGTTATAATTCGTTGAGCAAACATTTAGACATGAAAGATTCCATTAATTTAATAAATCAGTCAGCGGAAACGTCTCCACGGGTTACTGGCTTGAAAACAAGTTTACGGTGCACTCAAATAATGTTTCAAGTTAGATAAAAGGCCCTTAATTGCTACAATTGAAAGTTCGAGCAAAAGGGAAACTTAAAGAAACGGTTGCCTAATAAACGTTAGCATTAACGGCTTGTTTGAACAACCTGAATAAACTTGGACGCCAACTATTTTTTGTAAGGAGTAATTTTATTTATTTATTTTCTATTTATTTTTAGACTTAATAAAGATTAAAGGCAGAAATTTAATAATGTCCGGACTTATTTATTTACACTTACATTTCTGCCTTTGTTTCATTTCATTGCTTTTAGATGTTTCCGGTTATACATTTATTTCATTATTACGCCATGAGTAATAACATAAAAAATGTTAAAAACAAATATTACTATTTAATACTTTTTCACTGTATTAAAACATAAAAGATAGTCACTTTACTCTTATATTTGTAAATTTTATGAATATATATGAGGATTTACAATTATCAATATATAATTGTTAATTGTTGGTCCATTTTAATTAGCCAGTCACTCTATATTTTTTACTACAATAAATTTTCTAGACGAGGAAAACGAATAATCCGGGTACTCATAGTAATGACGTTAGGCTTTAGTACGTTTATATAGCACCAGGTGCTATTGCGTCAAGACAATCGCTAATCGCTGTTTCAGTAATTTCAATAGTTATAACGTCAATAATGTCTTTAAGACTTGTTAATGATTAACTACAAATTTTTATTCTCGCAATCTGAGATTTCTTCTCTACATTACGTTCATAAATCTAATCGCCTTATCATATTCGCGACGCTGTTTTACATACTTCACATTTTTATTATGTTTGTTGTTACGTCATAAAGTGTCCGTATAAGAATCCTATCGACATCTTCATGAATTGTTAACAGCGTGAAATTTCCCACTTGGCTAACAAAAAAAAAAGTGAAATGTCACCTCTTGCCTGCGCTCCCGTGGGAGTGATATCGGAGCGGGCATGATACAGTCTTCCGAGACATTTACGTAAACTAGGCTGTATCCATAAAGCGGAGAGTAATTCAGTATACTTTCTACTTCTACACCCTCGTGGAAAGGGAAACTCTGACGAATAACGAGGGGACATTATTCATCTATTAAAGTTAACGAACTAAGGATAATGTATTTTTCGCTTTCCTCGCTTACTACTTACAGGGTTTAAAGGAAAATTTTTATAATGTAATTTACATTTATAAGTTTTAAGAGATTTTAAATCAATTATTCAAGTCTAATTTATTAGTAAAAGCTAAATTTTTTATACAATTTTGTTTTAAAACTATTTACAAAACATTGTAATTGTTAATATAAGGATAATGTGCAAATGATACTGGTGCTGCCATTTTTTATGTTAAATGTTAATTATCGCATTGCCACTTTATTTTAAATAATTTGAATAACATAATTAATAAAAATTCCATTGTGTGTCGTTTAAAATGTAGTCGATGTACCATTATTTATTTGATGTTTTAAAAGAGTTTCACTAATTGGTATTAACGGACAGCGTATATGCATTTGTTCTAACAAATTAGACTTAGTTCTTTGTTCAGGATATCCGCGTAATTAATGTGTAATTGTCGGCATGCAGTTGTTAATTTTTGTTTTATGTGTATCGCTCATAGCTCTATCTTTTTAAACTCTTTTTATTATTTTCATAAAACTGTTTTTGACTTTTCTTAAGAATTAATAAAGTAATATGGTTTGAAAAGAGGTACGTAGCGATTACGAAATGTTTTGGAAGATTGCTACTTTTTTATTTCTTAGTTTTATTTTGTATTCAGCTGGCTAATTTTTGTCCTCCATTTTACATTTTGTTATGTGAAAATGAGACCTTAGACGTTGAGACGTGTTCACCTAAAATACTTCCTGTTTTATGGTGCACGAGGGTGGTTGCTGCCTGGCCGGATTTGAAAAAAGTCTGCCACCATCCAAACTTGACTACCTATGAAGCCCGGGAATCAATCTCGGAACCTCCGTATGACATGCCAATAAATCGCTGACAACTACGTTTTGAGAACAATTATTTTGAAAGCAATGTTATACGTCGCTTTGGTTTCATGTGGCGAGTTCATACCTGCATACAAATGTTAAAAAAAAAACTACAAGAAAAAGGACTTGCAGCCTATTGTTCGCGTACATTATAGTCCCGCCTTGATTTTGTATCGGTTGACGCATTGTTTACAAAACGACCGCGGTGTTCTCAAAACACGCTACTTTGAATACTAATTGAAAATTAAGGTGGATACAGAAAACGCAATTCAGTTCGTGTTTCATTCAACTTTTTATGTGATACATTTCCATTGAACGCTTTATACACTTTATATTGTACTTCGAAATGCAGTTCGAGTGCATAGTGAATTCGTAGACGTTTTTTTAGACAATGAGTTGATGACTTGATCTTACTCAATGAAATCACTAGATTTTAAGTGACAATGGAAGCATACATGGAAAAGCAGGTTCGCACAGATTACTCTCTTGTCTCTGCAGAACTGCAATGGTATTATGGCGACTGACTGACATCGGTAATTAGCTTATAAATGCTTCTGTAAAATTGTAGACAGTTTTAGAGCGTATTACATTTATTACTATTAATCCAAATATATGGAAGTAATATGCCGAAAGGAAAAGAATCTCTATATGAAGTTATGAGGTATATACATTAATTAGGAGGTAAATGGTACACCTTGATCTGTAATGTTATTTATCAATCACCCGCTAAGATTGCATTGCGCTCCCTATCTTGATGGTCACAGTGCCCTTTTGATACGAAAGCTGAAATAGATTCGAATTTAATAATCTACATATAATAAATCTCAAACTTGATGTCTGGAAATTGAATAAATTTTTTGGAAAATTCGTTTTGAAATATTCAAAATATTGATATCAAAACAATCGTAATTTTTATTTAATTATACTTATTTATGCATTTTACCTACTCATATTTTTATTTAAAAAATACTTATGTATTTTGCCGCCTAAAAACTACCGATTGAAGTTTCCGTATTTTGGTTCAATAATAGCTGATTACCACCTTATAATATTCAAAATACTCTTATAGCGGAATATCTTCGATTCCTGCGGGATCATAGACTAATCTATTGTCCTTTTATTATCACCACCACTACACTATATTCCGCAGTAGTGAAATTTAGAACAGAACCGCTTAGATGTATGAGTTGGGGAGGTGTGTGTACGTAATTAAGTAACCAAAAAAATAATTATACTCGACATACCCGCGATACCATTCCAGATTCCATAGGAACATTAATATATTTTGGTGCCTGTAACCATATTAGCCACAGTTATTTTCTACTAAGGTATTTTTAAAAAGTTTATTGTCTCATTTTTATAAGAACAGGAAAACAAAAGTATTCGAAAAATATTTCTTTTGTCTTATTAGGACTATAATCTACTGCACGTAAAAAAATATATTATTGTATAAGGTAATTTAGAAAAAAAGAAATACACAAGTTCAATGACTACGTTGCGTAGCCCTAAGTATTCGTCTTGTTCCATTACGTAACAAAAAAATGTGATTCGAATGTACAGTTCGTAAAACCAACATTTACTCACGACAGTACAAATAAATACACGCTTTGAATATTTGTGTAATAACTCTTATAGATTACGGTTTACGTTGACAGTGGGATTAGTTAGTGTTAGCAAAGCTTGTATAATCTAGATTTTGCCTGTTGACACGAACAACCCGGCACGTTCGAGACATAGTATGCTTTAGTAATTGGCCAGGTCGTTACTTATGACGGTTTCTTGAGGAACTAGGCCGTGCGTATTGATTTACACCGATTTGCTGATTGCTAAATTTTACTAAGACTCGGAGCACAGAAGATGTATTACAACAATACTTATTTCATTGATGTAACAAGACTGTAAAAGAGATTTTTGCGTGACGTAAGACAGAAAATATTATTTTATTTTTGTTAGTCATTATTCCTCACATACAAAATTGATTAATATTCTAAAAATGCTGCTGCTGTTGCTGTTGGGTTCGGAGAAGCTTGCGTTGTTAGCCTTTTTGAGGACTATAACAGGTTCATCAGAACTGGCTCACGAATCCGGTGATTCGTGAGTTCTTTCTAAAAATGGTAATATATTCCTTTTGTATATAATGGAAAGGTGAGTTTTTCAATACAAATAAAATGTAATGCAGATGTAAATATTGATTTTTAGGTGAAGGAAAAATATTCAAATTTATAACAAATAATATAGAAATTGTGGGCCCAGAATCGATTCTCTATAACGTAATATAAAGTGAAAGAACTATAGTTCTGATTAAAACCCAATAAACCGTAAGAGAATGTGCGTAGGGGACCAAATAATATTCATGAATACGATTACTTATATGTCATTTTAATATGATAAATGTATAAGAAATAATAATAAAAGTTCAAAGATAAAGAAACAACCGCTTACCCATGCCCAATTTTTAAATGACATATTATCGTTAACTTCGCCTTATTCTATTCATTTGGGGTCGACACGGTATCTATTCTTCCTCTATATATGTCTATCAACCGCCATCTCTACATTTATACCTTTTGCACAAAAATACCTCACTAAGCAGTCCATCCATCTTTTCTTTGGTGTCCGTCTAAATGAACATTTTTAAATGACATAACAAGCTGGCAATTATGCGGTCCTTATAAATTTCAATTAACTGGTCGAGCTTAATATCTAAAAACGGGACGCGGAAGGAGCTCGTGGTGTTATAATTGACGATATCTGTTATCATCGCATGACCGTCTGCCAGTGCCAGCGGCGGCTAATTGGACCATTGTGACATGTGGAACTTCAACATTGTTACGCTCCCGGCGACCGGTAGTTAATTGAACTGTGAATATTTGTCCGTACACCCGTTCGACGGCTCGATTTAAATTGTTTATGGATCATACAAGAGGTCGTGTGTCGTCGCGTAGTATTTTCTCGTGTTTTTGAGTTTTTTTTATACGTTTGTTAGCAATCACCAAGTTACAAATACTAGTGAAAATATCAGTAATTGAAATCCTATTAGTGGAAACAAAAATTAGTTTTGTAACTTCAAGTGATGGTAACGCTTTTGAAGTGTAAAATTTATTTTTAATGTTTAATTTAGGTAACGTGTTTTTTAAAGAGACACAAAGTTTTTTTTCACTTCATAATTTTTCTTTTCTTATTCAAATATTTGCTTACGGGTTGTTATTTAATTTAATTTGAATGTATCCCTGTGATAAAATAAATGAATACAGGTTAAATTTATTAATGTAAAAAGGTATTTTAATTTTAGTTATGATTCAATTTATTATTGTGGGGATAAGAAAACCGTAAACAGCGTTCCTTACAGAATAATTTATTTCGCAGAGAATTATCCTAAAATCGTGATAGCGCCGTGATCAAAAGGTATTTGATATTTTAATATAAGCAAATTTAGTATTTGCTCTTAAAGGCCGTTTACATGTTTAGTTCTTAACGTGACAATTAAATGTCGAAACTCGATAAAAAAATTATAAAGTTTGTTTAATTTAATCGACATAAAAAGTTGTCTAAAAACAACTAAGATAATCATAATGCATTATTATTTAAGAGAGTTCATGAACTTGGCCATTAATTACGTCTACAATCCATGACGGCAAGGCAGTTAAGAAGAACTTATCATATTTCACTCCTCCGTTATAAGTGACTCACTATTCATACTAAGAAATTGCCTCATTGAAAAATTCTCCGACAGGAACAATCTTCAGTTCTTAATTGGCAAAGAGAGCAAAGAAAGTTGAAATCATTACTTGAGATCTCAAAGGAGTTTGTACATTTGATTTATCATAGATGTCTAATGAATACATTGAATTAATTATTATTAAGTCAAATAACATTTCCATTAGTACTTTACATCAATACTACATGATAGATATGGTGGTTTATAAATTACCAAGTAAAACTAATGATTGATCATGTTTAATATGATGAATAACAGTTTTTTTTTATGTGAAAACTTTAATGCTTTTTTTCTATCTCTAACGAAAATTAAAAAATAATGACATGTTTATTCATTACGTTTAACGTTTGTTAGCATAATTTTTTTTGTAATGTTTGCAGGAATAATAAAAAATGCAGCTGCTGTCAACCCTTTACTATATACTTGAAAATAACAGATAACAACATTGTTTTCTTTAGCTAAGGAACAATTTGTATTGTTAATGCAGTTTTGTCATCAGTACTCGAAGGTAGAAATGTTGAGATGTTACGAAATTGTTATGGTAACTTAATTAACTTAACTTTAATGAGGCGATAACTCAGCGGTTGATTTTTTTTTAATTGTTGCAGTCAAAGGCCTTCGTTTGTATTATTAACGTAACGTTGTATAGATTTTCGAAGGTGTAAGGGTTTCGGTAAACAATACCGTTCTCAAACTGCACGTTTTAATATGAAGGGAATTAGTTCGGATAAATTAGAGGCAGCTGCTGCGTATGGTGTTGATTAGCGCTTACATGATTTATGAACGCCCGTTAATAACACCGATGGAGCCCTCTGCACTTTTTTATTTTATTTTTTATTCTGATGACGTCATCAATTTTGTAGAGATTAACAATTTTTACCATATCATCAGCCATTTCTGATGCTATAGTGTGCATTTAAGTCACTAAGTAATGAGTAAAAAACAACATTTATGTTACAGTTTGAAGCGAGAGCCTGCGGCATATAAAGAATCTGGTAAAAACTTTTATGGTAGTATATACTTTTTATTTATGTATGTATGTATTTAAGCTTTTAAAGTGCTTGTGTACGTATGTACATACACCTTCTCACAAGTTTCTCTTCATTATGTCCATATTACTAGGTGTTTGAATGATCGTTCCTTGATAGCTCGCAGATAGCTGTAATAGTCGTCAATAACACTAACAGCGCAAACTTCACCGAATCCAGCAGCAGTTCGTTCCAAGCGATAATACTTCCATTTGCTATGTTCATTTTTGTTTATTCGTTTCAAATTTGTATGTTGATTTTTTACGTATGGCGTGCAATAAAGAATGAAAACATGTATGTATTTTTTTTAATAACAAAAGAGATTTGACAAAAGTTTTCATGATCTGTTGCAAATGTATCAAAAAGTCTTTATAACATATAATATTTACAAATGCGAATATATTTTATAAGGACATTAGTTTGTGTGAAATAATTTATTTTATAATTTCGCAATGATAACACAACAGATTTCCTTATTTAGGAAAATTTAGTATCACTGCGTTTACTCGGTAGTTGTTAGCATTTGCGACTATAACAGCTTAGTCGATTTATTGCTAACGGAACCGGATCATAGTGTCAAAAGAAAATAAAAATAATCTATGACCCCAAGAAATTCACCTACCTATTTCACCTTTCTTACGCCGTTATGTAGTTTAAGAGTTTATTTCTGTGCCTGTCACTACACTTTGACTCTCAAGACTAGATTGATAGATACATTGCTATAAATTATTCTTTATCACAGGCCTAGTGCAGTTAACTATACCTATACATTTATCGTATCCATTTGGGGTGTAGGAATTCAGTGCGAGATGTACGAAATTTTCCACGTACCTCCCTAGGGGCTTAAGAAGCTGTTGGATTTTATAGAAGGAAAATCCTCAATGCAAATGCTCAAACCGCCGCGTAAGCGTATTTTGTACGGAATTGTATTTCCGTGGTTCTGTTCCAAATGGGATATCGCTTTGTGGGGGTCAAGATTTTACGTTGGAATGACTTCTGTATGTTATAATAGAAACAGACAATATGAGAAAATGGTAAGATTTCTTCAGTGTTACAGGAATATTAGCCAATTTAAACTGTGGAACAAAATTAGCAGAAAGGTAATAATATTTATTTATTTATCTTTTAGATATGAAGAAATAAGATGTCCTAGTCCTAGATAATATTGCCATGCACACAAATAAAATAATTTAGATAGTCGTATGGGTTTTGCGAACGCTAGCTCGCTGCCACCATCATATCATCAATTCGCCGCTATAACGCCATCACTGTGTTCCAATAACCACATTAAGAAAGCCAGAGTATTCTGAGCAAGCACGTTTAACCATCTTCATTCTCATTATCACTAAAAATCCTGGTAAATTTAGGTCATGTTAACACATTGTCGATGAAGTGATATTTATTAATAATATTTGTATACATTTTTTACGCAATTCAACACTAATTACGGGTTGAGTGAAGAACATTTTAATGTCGTTAGCTGCATGTTTTAACATGTTAATTATTAATGTACTGATTTATACCGAAATCCATTGTAATGTTTGATGGGTCTGCCCTAATGGCCTGTCAGACGCACAACTCTATTGTTTTCAGAATAATGCGAACACGTGTATGTAATTACCTGTCTTCCATGGCACGAAACCTTCTATATTAATGCACGATGGGAAATACATGATGTGACATTTTTGTTTAGTCAATACTATTTTCTTTGTTACGTTAACGTGGAAAACGATTTATAAATCATTAGCTGATGTACATATAAATAACATCGATTTGAATCAATGCTGTTTGATAATCTTGACTATTGGATGTAGTGTGGTTAAAAAGATATATCAATAATTTCGTTTTATTTGTAACATTACTTCCAATGCTTAACATTTATTGTTTATTTATTTATATAAAAGCTTGAAGGCACAAAATCTCGTACACATAAATTGTATTATGCGAAAATTATATATATTAATTATAATATACATAAATATCATTACTTTGTTTTGTTTTTGCATAAATAAATAAATACCCTGGACATTTTTCACACATTACTCTAATACTTTTCTTTACTGTGTTAGTTATCGGGTACCGATAAACATACATAGATATTTTGAGATTAAAACTTAAATATATATTAACAACCAGATACAGAAAAAACACAAATGATCATTATATCAATGTCTGTCCTGAACGGGAATCGAATCCGCGAACCCAGGTGTAATACCATCATTACACCAAAGGGTCAGTTATTTAAGTACAGTATTTTCTTTTCTTCCACCGACACTGCAGATCGTATCGATCGATGTGAGAAAGCATTTATGTAGTTCAAACTATAGTCGAAAATAATGATGAGTTTTAATCTTAAGTATTTTATTATTAAGAGCCCAATATAAACTTTTTATTTTCTCCGCAGTACAAAAGTATCCAATGGGTGCGGCATAGGATAGAATAATATACCATTTCACGAACGACCAAGCAGTACAGCGTTGCGATTTTCAAGTTCCCTTGGTTCTTATTCCACCCTACTAGAAAATGTACACTCAAAACTAAAAATTTTAATGAGTCGCTTAAAGTATAATTTGTTTACTTTTATTACCTTAGCTCCAAAATCATGCAGAATATTCTGTAAATAGTGCAAATTTCATGTAAAGAGAAGTATGTGCTTTGCGGCGTGCCTTTTATTAATTACTTAAATGAATGCAAAATTCAACGTGCGATCTTAAAAGTTATCGTTCAAGTATTGTTTAATGAACTACATCGCACAATAAAATATGAAAAAAAAAACTTTCGAAACATTCAATTATGAATAGGCAGCACAATAGGCGGTTTTAATTTTAAATACAGTACAAGAACAGCACTTTGTATTTATATTTTTATTCAGGAGCAGCATAAGGTGTGGGAATAAATAAAAAGAGAATATATTTATTAATAATAAACAATAAAAAATATTTTAATAAAAAAAATAATTTCTGAGCTACAATGAGGTCGCTAATCTTTAATGTAAAATATTTTAATGTCATATAAGTATTTCACGATATTTGAAAAAAAAAAATTACGGCCATGTTTATATTTTTGGGTCTTTGGAAGCGACTATTAGTTTTCTGTATTATGTTATTATTTTTTTATATGTAATAACAATAAACATTAAAACCGAGTGCAGAATATAAAAAATAAAAACAGATAAGACAAAATATACAAAACTATAAATATAATATATATATATACGTGTTTAAATTTTTACTACACCGTAATTTCATTAATTTCTAAAATTCATATGTCATAAATATTCTTAACCAATCGCCGTCCAGAAGACAGTCTAAAAATGTGTGTCATCTCTTTCATTCTTTTTTAAAATAATCTATGAGTGATAAGTGTCAGGGCGTGTATTTGACAAGTGCTTTTTGCTTTTCCTCTTTCCAACAGCTTATAGCGGAACGTCAAACACAATGTTGTCCGATATCGTAATTTGAAAACGGTTTGACGTTATCTATCACGAAGCATAGGGTGGACGATGATTTGTTGCGCCCCGAATAACGTTTACATTATTTTCTACGAATGTACAAATGCGCGAAGAACTTTTTGCCTCTCGTTTCGGCACAAATACATTTGTTAAGTTAATTGTGCACTCGGCGATCGTGAATCACGTCTCTGGCGTCAAAGTGTATAGGAATAAATCAAAGAGAACAGGCTTAAGAAGCGAGCTTACTAATTATGATTTTGAAAGATTTCATCTTGTGTCAAAATGTACATATTTATATTTATACTGTGTTTCGATGAAAGATGAAAGGGGCGTACCTATTTAGAGAAAAGGATGTATGCTATAGAGACGGTTATTTCAGATACTATTACTTGTAATTAATTTGTGCGTTGCAATATCGCATGTATATTAGTCTAGGTAACAACTATTTTTAATGTAATAATATCTCTTACATAGAAGATATAATATTATATTTCTTTAGGATTCACTTTTTTAATCTTGGTAGGTTCATAAGTTGTAGTAACTGTTTTTGGAGAATAATAAAAATATTTAAAATACATAAACCAATTTAATGTCCTTTCCTATACCCTGTGCAAAATGTTATAATCTTCCATGGATACATAGTCTTATATTTGTAAAGTGAAACTTTTGCTACATTTCATTTTATTTCTTGGATTTTCTTTAGAAATGCAGAATGGTACAAACGAGAATTCGCATTTTATAAATAGCGTTCAACTTTAATGGATGCGGAATAGAACGCTCGCTAACCCGTTAACCGCGAATTGAAATGTCAAACTTATTTCCAATGTTGATTTCGTAGGACCTTTGCCACATAAATTTATTGACGTTTTCAATATTTGCCGTATATTTGAATGTTTTATGTTCGCTTTATATTATTTCCTTCGCTCAACACGCAGCTGACTGTAATTTGTTAATGTTCTAAGAATCTGTCACAGATGCTCTCATTTCAAATAGCATCGTATTTTATCCCACTTTTTGTATATTTACATATGAATTAATGCTTTTATTGTTTCCTATTGCAATACTACGTCTATTTACCTAAATAAAGTAAAATACCTATTTTAAAAATAATAATAATAATATTTTTTTTAATCCTGCTCGTAATGTAATAATTGTAACAAAATGTAAAATAGCATAAAAATGAAAAGAAAAAAAATTCTTTACAATTTAAAAAATATGCCCTTGAATTATTTAGTTGCTATTAATAAAGAACAGTTATGTCTTTTTTGTTTCAACAATGTTAACAAAATTGAGTAAAAACAAAGAGGTTGTATTATATGGACCATTTGACTGTCTTGCTAATACCTATTAGATTGATTGCTATGGAATGTCTTTTGAAACAAAAGCCCCCTTTTGTTTTACTAGTAGAACGTTGTAGAGGCGTCAAATTCCATTACGCAGACCATTCTCTAAGTTATAAACTTTCTGAATAGAGCTTCCAGTTAATTTCTCCGCAAATAGACAATGTCATTGTTTTCATTTTGTTATTTTACGCTAATGTGTGACTTTGTTTACATAATTCAGAGCAGTAGATTGTATTGATTCTATCAATTGGTTGATAATTATTATAATAGTAAAATAGCATGTATTTTGGCTGTATATAATATTCTGATTTATTTTTATATGTTTTATTTTTTAATCGACAACTTTGTGTGAATTGCAATGAGATTTTGAAGATGCTGTGTAAAGTTGTATGCTATTTGTTTTTAAAATTTCATATATATTTTCCGATTTTTCTCTATTATTTAAAAAGTTGTCACGATCAAGTCATGTTTTGTTTACATATACATATGATTATTCAATAAAAATTATATTAGAATTTACAGTTTCACACTCCGCGAAGGTCAGGGAATGTGTTTTCTTTATAACACTAAGCAAAATACCATTACCATTTATATGCTTAATAGTAACGATTTATGGTAGAGTTCACGGATCACCGGACCCGTGGGCCAGTTTTTATGCAGCTGTAATAGTCGTCAAAAAGACTAACAGCGCAAACTTCACCGAATCCAGCAGCAGTAGCAGCAGCAGAGTTATCGTTATCTATGGACGCTTGTAATACTCGTATTAATGGTATAATGAACCCGTTATCGTATTCGGAGAAAGGTAATCTAATATAAATTAAAAATTACTAAAGTACATTTGTTACTTATCAACATTTGTATAAATAAATCGTCGTCCAAAGGTCTGAGTGATCTTGTGGCATAGTTCACTAATAAAGATAAGATTAGCGTTTTTTTTATATCTCACAAATCATAATCACGATATCCACGGAAAGATTCTGAGAACACTATTACCTGCAGCACATGACACGTAGTAATTTTTTTATTATTTTCTCATTACAGAAGTGAAAATAGTAAAATGTCGATTAAGGATTAAAATGGGACTTATTAAGTTTTACCTTTGAATCGAAGAAATAAGGTTATTATAATCATTAACAATTACTATCGAATTACTAGAAAGAATCTCGAGAAAATATTCATTTCACCAAAGAAGTTTGCACGTTGTTATCACACGATATTACTTGCTCTTGCGCCAGTGTTTGTGAATAAATAATTTCTTGTTTACGCCAAACTCCTTGAGAACAGTATAACTAGAAAAACAATGTCAGCGAAACTATAGCCGGAGTAAGCCTTGATTATGTGAAGTTAGTTTGCCTTTCCTACGTGCGGATACGTGCAGAAGTTGAAAGGAAAATTTAAGTTTTAACAATTTAGACTCAAACTTTTGATATTACATTACTGTAAGAATATTTACATTGTGCGTTGTTGTTATGATTATACATCGTAACTTATAGTAAATGGTAAGTGTAAAGTTGATATCAAGAGCATTAACAAACTATCAAAAGTGTATTTTATAAATAAATAGTTATCTTTTTCTGTTTTAATGAGTTTTATAATATTTTTTTAAGACGTGAATTATTTTAATGAAAACTAATCATATTATCTATTACACATCTTTAGGTATTTAATGTAAAAATAAATGTATACAAACTTGTATTAAATCTATAAAACTTAAAATATTTTATCCATTTGTTTTCTAAGTATAAAATTATAAAGTACTTGACATTAATAAACTAGACAAAGCTACCGTCCCCGATGTAAGATAGCAAATCTCAGACATTATCTGTTTATTACGTACATACGAAAATATGACTTAATTATAATATATTTAGAGCTTAAATTTTGTTCATAGATGCACTTATTTGCATATTCAAGAATAATTTAGTCTTCAATTTTCAATGGTTTATTTTCACGTTTCACTTTATATTCAGCCAGGTTGTCAGGTCCACGAATAGTATACTTTCCTCCAAAAGAAGCTTTAAAGTTGAAAGTACGAGCGAAAAGCTTCAGACACCTTCCTTTGACGCTTTTCAAATACCATCGCTTATAAATGAGCTGCGTTGTTGTCTTATATTACTCTGTAGCATTTCTAATTTTTCATCCCATACAATAGTGATGGAAAACAGATCTATATTTAAATATGGCCATGTGGATGTCCATAAATAACTATACTTTGTGGTCTGCAATAAGAAAGCCCAGTATTATTGGAAATCTCTTATACATTTTGTCCATAAAGATATCAAAGGTTTATTTAAGGCTCCTTGATATTAGTTTGCCAGTATTGCCGATAATTACTCTAGTAAGATGTTGGGATTTATGGTTATACCAATTATTAAACGCTACCCAAATCTCGTAGTACGATTTTACTTTTGGTGTAAAATGGTAAGACTTACCTAGAGCATTTAGAGTCTAGATACTGTGTTAACACAGTACTTGATAACGTTACTCAACTAGAAATATAGTTGGTTATACCTTATTTGAAATGAATTAATGTAAAAGAATGAATCGAATAAACGTGAAATAAACTTATATACAAATTCCTTTCCTTATTTCAAACCATGTCAATTTAATCATTCCACTAGTTACAGCACTTTTGCAGCTGTAACACTCTGCCGACTGCAATAATATATGCACACTACTTAGTGCGACAGGAACGTGCGCTGCAGTGTTTGTGTTCGATATAAGAGAGACTTGCAACGGGTCGACCATTACAGAAACAATTCCAATGAAACTTATTCACATTATTCACACAGTCGTTACTATGGGAGAATTTCAGCGTTGGACAAAATTTCGTGAGACTACTTCTAAAACTTGAGATCGTTATCTTAACCGTGGACAATATTAAGTGTAAAATATTTACTCGCAGCCGTAATGGCTCCACGCTCACTTGGCTGGCGACACTGTTAAAGTTGTCAGCTAGAGATAAATTGCCAACGGAATTATGTAGTGTTAACTTTATCAACGCCATTTCAAGTGATATTAACGAATGGTCCTTTAATAATTTATTAACCGGGTAACGTATTCGTTACGCGTACGGTATGTTAGATTTATGCGTTTATAATTAGTCGTGGAATGTAGGTACATGTGGGATACATATTTTTTTTTTAATTTGTTGATATAATGAAATTTTAACCGATGACTGTCAGACAGCATTCTATATCGATGTCTTGTTTAGTGTTATAAATTTGAATAAGGAATTAGTTGCATTTTTTAAAAAGTTATTTAAAAATATCAACATTTCATAGTAGGAACTTGCGTGCAGTTTTGAAACAAAAATAAGTAAGTGCAATAACACCAACATAACTTAAACCAAACTATATAAACTGTTTTAATAAAAAAAAAAAATTTATTCTAAGATAATAAGACGAGTAGTCGAATGAATTATTCAAAACTAGTTTTTTAAAATCATAAGACGTCGTTAAAACCTCGATTTTTTTTATAGGAAGAGTAGGCATATGAGCGAGCGGTTCCCCCGAATGAAGATGATCATCGTGACACATTGACAGCCACAACATTCGAGAAGTCCCAATTAATTTGCTGACCTTTAAATACATTGATAGTAGGATTTAGTTAAATAAAGAAATTGCTGTGGTAATTTACATTGATTTTCTAATAGAAAAAAATATGGTCATATATTAGAAAGTAATTGCGGTATCTTACAAGCTCAAGAACTATGTAGTTTTTTTTGTATGACTATTAATTCCTTTTCTATTCATTTCTATCCAATATAATAATATTCCTATAGATATTAAAAAGTAACTTATAAGAATAAAATATTTATGGAACAAAACAGCGGGTCTCACGAAAATACTGACCCTTTACAATGACCGCGGTACACCATCCGTTGATAAACGTTGATGGATGACTTTTCGCTGCCACTATTAACCTCCGGCTACTGCTATAATTGACTACAAATAAGTCAGTGCACCGCAATCCACACGCAGGTGACGTCATGATTATTAATGGAATCCACTTCCGATAATAAAAAAAAAACGATATTATCATTTTATCAACGCACGCCCTTTTAAATTATTTAATAGGCACTTTTAACGACTGTACAGATACGTATTCAAAAAGGTCTTTATCGAAAAGTGTTTTAATGAAGTTAATTATAACTAACCTTTTCCGCGCCGTAAGCTGTTCATTCGTAAATTCCGCTTATTTTAATATCTGTACTGATTTACAGCAACGTAATGAAATATTTCATAGCCTTTAATTGGACATCATGGCTACCGAATTATGGCAGCCCATTAAATTATTTCATTAATTGATCATTGAACCGACATTATGGGAATAATCTTTTAATCTTTCTTCATGTGAGAGATATACAACAGAAAAAGAAAGGAAGTACCGGAATGAAATAAAGTATTATAAAATTAATATTTTATCAGAAAGTACCTTTTAATATTCTCCTTATAAAACTAATTTACATTTGCGTCTATTACTATTTTGTATGGCAAAAGAAGATAATTTTTCCCTCTAACAATTATCACGGTCGAAATGAAAGCTAATAAGCCATAAATCCATGAACTTCAGACTGTAGTTCCTACAATTAGTCCCCGGTATATTAACAGCTGTTTAGCGCAATCAAATGCATCGATCACGCTTTCATTTTATGTCTAATGTAATTATAATGTGATAAGTTAATTTTTTTATTCATTCATGGTATTCTTATAATAAGGTACATAGCTAAGCAATATCTGTAGTATGCGTTATCAGATATTGATATACATACATAGAATTTTTAAGGCAATACTTAAATGAACACAGAATGAACATTAATTTTCATCATGATGACTTTGCCCTCAGTGAGAATAGAACCTGCGACCCCAGGTATAAGAACCTGGGTTACTACAATTACACCAACGGACCAATCAAAATATGATAATAATTATCAGAAATAATAAAAAACGAAATCAACGTACCGTAAAAAGAAATTTGAGAATGATAACGCGAACAATTGCTTTGTGGTCACGTATTTCATTCAGATGCGATCAATTTAGTTTACCAAAGAGTAAATTATAGACCATTCCGACAACAAATGTTGCGTACAAAATTTTATTTCTTATTTATGATAATCGAGTTACGTTTGAACTGTCGATGGTTTGTGGGCGGCGCGTGGGTTGATTGAAAACTATTTCATATTAAGATGTGTAAACTTTATGAATCAACATTGTTCACATATTTAACTTTTGTCTTTATATGCAAACCATAATTATATAGTTAGATACACGATTCGCGTAATATAGTTTCAAGACATTTTACCAATTATGACAAAAATTTTAGTTAATCCCATTTCCTTAGCAGAATAAGAAGTTTCGTCTTGTTGGGTGATAGTATCTACGTTATGATACTATCTTTCGTTACAAATTGTTCTATTGAAACTGTAATTTATTTTTATTTATAATTAATAACAAAAATCTATTAATACATGATTTGTTTCAATTCAAAAAGAGGAAAAGTATAATTCTACAATAGTAATTAAAACAGTGCCTCTGAGTTTCTAGTCCGCTTATTTTCATGAGTCTATGTTTTTGGAAACGGTGTTAGAATTGTTTTTATCATTCAAAAGTATTTTTCAACTCTAATGTTTGTTGACGTTATGTCGTTATTAGAAAATTGTAGAAAACACAGTTTGTCGACTCCAACTTGGCAGCTATATTAGGACACAACATATTCACGTAAGTCTAAAACACTGCGCTTTTTTACATTTATAATGCGCTAAAATTTGATTTAAAATAATGTCAAATATATAATGTAAGAGTAATTATAACGATATTAAAATACACAAATATAAATAGAATAATAGACGAGGAGTGATCGACTTAGAAATCTAGAAATAAAATGTATGTAGATTCGACGAGTTGAATTATTTATGGAGAAATTAAGAAAAGTTTAAAGACAATGAATTTTTTATGGTACCACCTTCGAGGTAAACTCTGTCAAAGATTGATTATGTACGTTAAACTATGCAGTTTAATTATAATTATTTAGTTACAGTTTTATAAGTTATACATTATAATAAATAACGTTTTATCGACGGTTAATGCATATACTATAGTCATCGTTACTGCATGGATTTGTACTTCCAGTCTTGTGTACGATAAGGAATAGTAACTATTAAAAAAAGAAGAATATAATGGTGGAATATCGGAATCAAAAGTGCTCTTCACAGGCCGTATCTGTCGGTAATAGTTACTTGGATGAATGCGGCGCCCACGAGTGTCGATCCTCGAGTTCCCCAGCCAGACGAGACCGCCTTCAGCCATACTTTGTTCCGATACCCCGACTTTTCTTAATTACTTGCAGAACTTCAGTATCACGAGCTCAATTCGTATTGTAAAAAATATCACATAAAACTATTCTATTGGCATTGTATTCTATTTCTAACGCGATGAGTTATATATTACTAACACGAACATGACTAAAGCCATGTAATACATGTACATTCAAATCCTTAACGGCACATATATGTACATTCGTATACACACAAATTTAAATTTACATCCACATTCACTCTAAAGACTGTTTAGGATTAGTTAAAAATGTTAAGATCCTTGCTTAGCTATGAGTAAATTTGTAAGTAATTTTATGTATTTTAGAATGAAGATTTTATATCAGATTATATACGGAATAAATATAAGGGAAAATAAATAATAATAAGGGGTGAAGTACTGATGTGAGTACTATACGGATAAATAAGTTTATTTTAATGTCGTTATATTTTTCATTTAGTTAGTAAAGTAAGTAAGAGCTAAAGAAATGCGTTATACATCTGTAGAGTTTTATTGCTTCCTGTAAAATGGAATCACAAACAGTACAAGACTACTGTTGTATAAACCTACAGATGTCTTCAATTTAAGAAATTAAAAAAATATACTTCGCTGTTGTTTCATATACGATTCAAAGTGAACTATTTTTAACATTTTCTTTACAATTTTCATCACAACCGAAACATGAACTTGAAATAGTGCTTGTTGATGATTAAGGAAAACAGTGGTATAGTACATTTAAACCTGGAACCCAACATTTACAAGCTGTATATTAAACTTATATAACTAATTGTTTTTGTTAAGTATTTGTTGTTCGAAGTAATTTATAAAGTATTTAGCTAGTGTGCTTTGCAACAAGGTCTCTTATCCGATTCCGGAGCCATTTCTGAGTTGATAAACATGCTTCACCATCTGCGGCCTCATCGTCACCGAATATCAAGATAAAATGGGGTCAAGTGTTACGTTACCACGACGATGAAAAAAAAAATAAGGAACAAAAGACTTATTATGTTCCTTTTATTGCCGGAAAATACAGTAAATTGTTTCAAAATGAAATTTCGCAGAATATATCCATTGCTTTACAAAAAAAAATGTTTTTATTTATCTTTTCGCTAATATAAGAAAAGAAAAGTAACAGTCTCTGAAGCACTCTTAAATTGTTTTATATTCAATATCCTACAGACTTCAATTTAGTTATTTGTCCGCTTATTTTTGCGTCCGTTTTATGGAGATTTCTTTATTTGGCTCTGTACCGACTATCACAAAGAGCTAGAGATCAAATCCAAAGTGATTAAATGTCGTCGAGGATGACGTAAAATTGCGAGATGATGTAATTGGCTAAAATTGAATCGAAAAAAACAAAAGGAAGGTCCTCATATGTTTTTTTTAAAAACTCGATAACATGTAAACCTTTTTAGAAAACTATACTGGTATTCACCGAATGTTGTGGACGTAATCCCATTTAAATATTTTATAATCAATTCTGAAAATTATTGATTAGTACAAATTGCCTAAATTCCACAAAACCGTTCAATAATTTTTAATTCCTTGAACGATTTTATAGTTTATCTAGTAAATTATAATGTACTTGATGTATGTAACAATTTTTTTAATAATATATATATGCACTTCCCAATTTAAGTATATTTATATATGTTACATATATACACATCAAAAAAGTCTAAGCAACACATTCAAATTTCAAATTTACAATGCGTTTTCGCATAAAATCTTTAGTATTTCAGAGGGACTCAGTATTTTCAGAAGAATTTAAATTACTTACGTAATTTAGACTACATAAAGTTTTAAGCAAATGTTCGGACCCTGCTGGGTACCTTATCGAAGAGTAGTCCTATGTTAATATTTGAATTCATTAAATAGTCCTGCAGTTGTATATATTGGATTTCTATTTGTTCAGGCTCAGTTCTTTATAACAAGTCTAATATTGTACGTATTTTTGTTTGTTCTTCTCTCATTATGCACGTAATGTTTTATGACTATAAATAGAAATTTTAATAGCAATTAAATTTCATGACAAATACATCAACAAAAAAAAACATGCCAGAAAACGTTAAATTTCTTGTTATCTTTTGATAATTTTTATTTTTAATTCATACGTTCCCAAAACAAGACACAATTATAAAGTAGAATGCACATTGCTTTCATTGTTGCGTAAGTTTCTTATTGTTGGTCCATGTGCTTGTTCGTGGTCAGTTTTAATTATTATTTGTTTGTTATAAAAGTAAATTATGAAAAAAAAATTGTTGACAGGCCATGAAGACGACCTTCCATTTTTTTATGTTTAAATATATAAAATATTACTTTACATCGATGATGTACATGGTATTTTATTATAAATTATTCATTTCTTTTTGGTTGGTAAATAAATTTCTTGATCTGACATATTCTGTAATACACGCCTTCTTGACATTTATTCAAGCACCTTTCACGGCACTGACTGTAAGGAAAGGGGTGAATTAATATCATTTGAATATGTCAATTTCTTAAGGGCTTTTAATACCAAAACGCCATAACATTTGAAAATAAACACTAAATATTTCGAAACAGGGATTGTATTAACGGACCAATTTCCGTCCGAATTCAAAATAAATAAATAAATAACCACGATAAATTCTTCACTTGACTCATAATAATGTAGATGTTGGGGATGTCTATGTGATAACGAAACGCACACTGTAACTTTATTCTACATGAATATAAAAAAAGCTAGCTCAAAAAAAGTCTATCTTCAATCTTCAATGGTTAAATTTCAATATCTTTTTCATTGAGTTTGTCGTCACAAGTGTTAAAGAATTAAGAAGCAAAACTTGTCACTCAGACTACGAGAAGCATGGCGGGTATTAGACGCTATTTTGTAAAAATTGTTTCAAAGACAAAACATTCATCCAAAAATGTTTTTTAAATTGTAAATGCTTCGCATGAAAAAAATACAAAATTTTTATTTCACATAAAATACAGCTTCATTGTTTAATAGCCGCGTCCTTAAAAAGCAATAACGATTTTGTCCGGCGATGGTTAATGATGTCATGAATTTACTATGCATTTGTTGCGCCATCAATGAACATAAAAACCGATAAAATCACACATATGGGCCGTTTGTGAGTACAGCGGTGCTATAAAATTATTAATCCTGATTGAAGATAACACTAGGGGCACGTGCATACAATCTGACGGATGTTATACGTACAGTTAAAATGCCATTACTTATAATTACACACGTCTTTATCGTGTAAGAGATCGATTTCATAACTACAAAACTAGCCCCAATGGAAATCGGAGGCTCGAATATAAACCAAGAAAAATATAGAGCTTACTACAACAGTTCCATACAGTGAGTATTAGTATTTGAAAGTCTTGTTTTTATTTTTACTTACTAAATACTTGCGAAATATGATACATCTTCTGTTTAGACAAAAACGAGAAGTAAGTAAGCAAGTAAGAACTGTTCAAAATATCCTTTATTTATTGACCTCTTTTTTTGTAATAATTAGAATTAAATTTTAAATCTGCAACAGAAACTATAGAAGACCTTAGGGCATTCTATCCGTTAATCTCTTATAATAGAGTCGCCTTTGAAATACACCAGATCAAAACTCTCTACAGTCGTTTAAAAGCTAACAAGTTATGAATGCAGACTTAAATAGAAGAAGCGTTACTCTTATAATACTCTTTTTATATCTGGTAGGGGAATAATAAATGTGGCTGACCTGTAAAATCCTAATACAGTATTTGCTGACCGGCATCTGATGTGACCGTATTATAATTTAAAAGTAGCAACTCGAACCTCTAGACTTAGAGTCGTCTTTTGTTAAAATTCGAGCCTCTTCAAATACAAAAAACATTTGGAACAGGGTCAGAGGGAATTGAAATGGCTTTTAGGAGTGCTTGATGACAGTAGGATCTCTCTTTTGTCTTTGTGACTGCGCGCACTTGATTATCATTTATGTCGTTCATTTCCTTAGAGTTCTCTTATATTTTTTTATTATCTTTTTATTATAAATTTCATGAGAAATATGACAGGGATATCACTAAGATTTATTTTAATGATGGTAGATTGGTATTCGACAGTGAAAATATAAATAAAAAAACCAAAAATAAAAATAAAAATTAATACTTTTTCTGTAAAAAAAAATTAAGATGGTATTTTTTTTTATTATTTCTGAATGCATAAAATTAATTTTCAAACCGTTAATTACAGATCATTTTAAAATTATTACAAAGACGATTTTTTCCAAGGTATTTGTTTAATAATTATTGGGAAACACCACACGAACTTTGAATAAATTGAAGCACGCAGATTTGTCATCATAAAATGTATAATGTCCATTTATTCTACTTACTGTAAATGTACGCAGAATTTCCCTATGCTTTGTATATTTACGGAAACTCCGTTAAAGGGAATCGTCGATTTTCAGCGTCATTTAATATATCCACAGAGATTCCCACATTAAGTGAAAAGCCAGAGTTCAATCACAGTTTTGCCCGGGGCATATTGAATCAGACTCGGCAGTTTGGCAAATGATTTCTTTGCTTAACTCGACTGATGGGAGCAATGTAATCTTCCCGAAAAATAATCTTGTCTAATTCCCTTACGTTTCTGTGTTACTTAGCATTTTTCCTTATCATGTAATTGCGGATGATACGTTTGTGTACATTGTATTAAGAATTACAACAATTTGCAAGGGCGATTAATCGGGAACACTAAACTTTTGCATTAGCTTTTTTGGATCATGATAATTATGTTTTAAACATTACTAAAACGACTAAGATATTGTTTACTTAGCAGTCGGTTTTATTTTTAAATAACAAAGCTACAAAATAAATAGTCCCATGCACTAGTATTTATAATACCAAGTTTGCGTGTAATGCGTTTTATTATACGCTCCATAAAAGGTGTCTCATATTAAAAACTTATAGTGTCATTCAAACCGGACAAGTATGTATGAATATTTCTGTGTTGTGCAAAAAATGAAGAACTATCTCTAGAAAGCGATTCTAGAATAGAAAGTTTGTTTAGTCACAACTAGACTATTTTCATAATAATATATCATTACAGCATCATATATCTAACAATATCACTACAGTCGTGATTAAACTAGTCATGAAGTTGTTAGCGCAATCAATCTTAAAACTTGAGTTTAGAAATAAAACGAAATAAATATGGCGATATTTATTTCTGATATTAATCATATTCGTAGTTAAAATTAAAGTGACCAAACGTCCCACCAAGTATTTTGAATCCAAATACTATTACCATTATGTCGATCGGAGAGCATGTTTGAATTTAGAAAGAACCAAACGCATACAAAAGGAGCATTGCGTTTAACATTGAAAGAGAATCCGAGGAATATAGTTTTGAACCAATAAGATAAGCAAAGCTTTTCACTGGTTATGAATAAATTTGAAATAACAAAGCAAGTATTGACCGTAAATTCATTTTGCTTTTTACCTGTTTACTGAATGATTTTTGTATATGTGAATGAAGTAGGATATCGCTGGATGCAGTCGATCGACGTGGATTTCCATGGGGATGGGATATGTCTAGCGCAGGCCTTCTGTCGTCTAATGATGATGATAAATAATGATATAAAATATTAACTTATGTTTCAAGGCGACGATCGAAATGTGGTCTGTTTAAATCTCTTAATTAAGACTACATTGTAAGGGGTAGGCGTATTTGCAGGAATGTCCCCTTTGTTTTGTAACAATTTATAAAAAAATAGTTTCAGATATAGTTGCCTCAAAAAGAAAAAAACTTATTTACCTATAGATGGGTTTTTTCTACAATTTTTATTAATGAAAGAAGTAAAAGCAATATTCTGTCTTGGTTCTTCAGAAAATAAATAAAGATTTCATAACTTACTAACACGTATTAAGTAATTTTAAAGATTCTATACGCATGTCTGTGACGTATTAAAAATTAAGTAGTTTTTCGCACTCACCTATCTATTGGTTTAATTCTGACTTTCCCATGTTAGCACTCTCTATGCTATACAAATGCTCTACATTGAACTTCCTATTCGTAAGACCATGTCATACTTTGTGCACTTATCGCCTCTGTGACATCCGCAATCATTCGTACCTCGAGTTGTGATTTCAAAGTTTTCCCAGGTATTCTATTATTTATACCGGAAGCTGACAAAGAATCCCAATGACTCGAACAAATATTTTATGCGTTATTTAACGTCGAACATCCGGTTATTAGAATCGAGGCGTCATTTTGGTTTTATTTATTTTAATAATTTTTTCGACGTGTTAAAAATGTTATAGTAAAGAAAAATTTCTCTATTTATCAATATTAGTAAACCATTTATTTTTCGAGTAAAAACTCTATGTGCTTAACTCTGCACTTAACTGTAAGTACAGTTTATAAGTCTAGGGCTGGGAACAAAGTTAAAAGCAAACGGAAAATCAATACAGAATGGAGTGCAGCACGAATTGCCAAAGATTAGGTTCTCTGATCTTGCTAAGAGATGTTGCATCCTTGTGCGTTTTATATAAGACTTACCACGGAGTTTTGCGAGGCTCCGATTGATACCAGCCACTGTATCCCACCACAGCAACACCCAGAACAAGATATTACTGTAAATTCCATTCCCACCACTTCTATGTTTAGCAATTTTTCACTGTTAGTGCATGATTTAGGGACCTTCAAGAATAGAGCCTTCTTCCATTTAAAAGGTCAGCAATGTAACTGCGATTCCCTGAATATTGTAGTTATCCATGGGCGGCATTGACCACTTTCACCATATGAACCGGTCGCTTGTTTGTCTACTCTGACAAAAAAAATCAACGTCATCTACCTAGAACATTCCGCAAGATATCTACTTTGAGCAAATTAAAAGAATTAAAATAAATTATTTAACACCAGGTTTACGAGACGCGACTTTTTGACTCAACAACGTTCATTAAAAATTTCACTATACTTATGTGTGTCCGAACTTTAAGATTTTTTTGGCCTTTATGGCAACTTTGCTTCTTATTTCTTTTTCTTAGAAAGGAAATATAAGGATTGAATTCTGAAATTACTATGGCCACAAAAAGGATATCATGAAAAAGTTTCCTTAAAGGCATCGTTAAAAACCATAGCTTAAGTCAAAGATAAAATAATATAATTATAGTATATAATTGCATATTCTCATGTTTTAATATATATGCGTTATGTTTTTATTAGGTGCTAATGTCTTCACTTATATTACTGTAGGCCACAAGAAATTTATATATCTTTTATTGCTCATAATAACCAAAGTTCATTCTCATCATTTTCCAGATCGAAGATCTTTTCTCTGATAAATTTTAACAATAGTACCAATATTATTTAATTTTTTAGTAACCACTTTATAGTAAATTTTTTCTTCGTGGCAATAGTGAAATTGGACATTCGAGCCGGTGTCTTTAGGCACTCAAACATCAAACAGGTGTACTTGAAGCAGATAAGCAAACGTGCCACTATTATTAGGCTACATTGTTGTATCAGGAGTGGCAGCCCTGGAATTCGTCTAATTTTATTTTTACCGTAGATCGATTTAGTCTGCGCTGTAAATACCATAGCGTGATCTGTTTCGATGATTCTTATTTTCGACGTTAAAGGTACAGAAATAACGTACACTCCACCTCCGCAACTGAAACCTCGAAGTCGCGCCGATACATCTTCAGGTATCACTAAAATTATAACAAATATGATTTGAAACTAATCCTTGAGTGATGATAGCTTTTGTTTATTACAGTTACGTGCTATCTAAGATTTGATTGCAAACCACTATAACATGCTCGTTACTATGAGGTATGTTTCGTAAAATATCATTTTCACCAGCAATGATCTTCAAATCAATTACATTTAATCATTCTTTTGATACCAGCTCATTTTGCGGTATATGCACTGTGATGATATCGAATGGTAATTTACTCGTAACACGCGTGTAATGTAAGTCTTCTACAAATATGAAATTGTGGTGCTTGTAATAATTCACCACTGGATACAGTTCTTTCCAAGGCACTTTAATTGATCTTCTGTTTCAGGCGATACATATTAATGGTATAAATTATAGAAATTCATGAAGTAATCGAACTGAAGGAAAGCTATGAGGGAGCTTAAGGAAACAAAGTTATATTCAACGTCTGCCAACACTCGGGACTCGGCGTCTGTACAAATATTTGCGCCGCTTACCGCGCGCTTGTTAAAACTACTTGAAGCGATAACGTGCAAGTTGGAAATTGCGTTAGCCTGTTCATACCGACGCCGCGTTCAATGTGCCATCATGAGATAATACGTATTTTATTACAATATAATTAAAAGTAAATGAGGCGACAGCACGATAAAGAAACAGTTCGACCTAGTTTTTAATATTATTTCTTTTGCTTATGTCTATGCGGTATTTGTTTGTTTTGCACGTGCAACGTGACGTTACTGTATCATTTTTTTGACCGCAGTAATGTGGGAGTGATTTGGATTCCGATCACGTAATGATATTCTAACGATCCCACTGCAATTTTAGCGTCTACCGATAATTTTGTAAGCGCCCCCGTTGCGCAGTAATTTATCGCTTGACTCATAACACAGAGGTCGCATAGTTCGGTTCTGGGATAGATAAATATTGGAATTTGATGGTGATTAGGTCTTCATAAATATGCCAATGTCAATTCACCGCTATAATATTTTTGCTGTATTCTGACAGTCATATATATGAGAGCCAGCGTAGATTCGATAAGCGCCCTCCACCGTCTTTGGTCTCATTGTCACTAAAAATTATGAATAAAAATGTAAAATTGTGGTCAAGTCTTTGCCACTAAAAAGCGAATTTATATTTATGTATCCAGTTGCTGTTAACCACCTTGAGCTGATCATCGCTCTCTTTGAATCGGGGAAGCCCTGTTAACCATAAACACAATAAGATTCCCCTTTCCAAATTTAATGAGCAGTAGCAAAATTATTAAAATAATAAATATTATAACTAATGAAAGATCTCTTCCGTTGAATATCTTCTAGGTAGACCCACCGCAACGTCTATCTCCGCTGCCAAATAATCTTCAAACATTCTATTCCAACTTTTGAGAACGCTCGCAAATTTACTGGGATAACGAGATGTACCAAGTTATGTCTCAAATGTTGTGATGAGCGCAATTTTGTTCTGTGTAAACATTCCACAGAACACATCCCTGTTATAGAAACTTGTATCATAAGGAGAACGTCATGATTGATCCACTGGTTTTTAGAAAAATAAATAATATAATATATCAAAAATAAATACAATAATCGTGCTTCTCAAATTTAATGTCGCAGCTTCGTAAACTTTTTCTATTTCAAGCCTTCACCTGAATTGTATAATGCATGTTGATTATTTAAAAAAAACTCTTATAACGTGAAAAAACTTGCATACAATTGTTAGCCCAGAACGTTACAAAGGGTTGCACTTGTTCAAGCAAATAAGCATTTAATGGTCACAAAATGTTTTAGTGTATCTCGAAATGGTTTTCATGTGCTATTATCCGCAATAAGTATCGGCATGCGTGCCCGAATAGAATCGATAAATAATAAAGCAAAGCGGATTTTGACGTTAAGTATTGTTTCGCAAATAATTTTCATTGCGATCCCATACTAGATTGTCCAATAAAAACTAATGCCTTTAAATTTATAGTTTAAAATCCAATAATGCATCGATTGAAAAAATGATAATTCGAGATAGTTAATATTTTTTTTTATCAGCAGTGCGCTTACACTTGACCACAATTTCACGAGGTGCATCGTGGCTAAGATGGTGAATCATTCAGAATACTCTCTGATGTCTGACTGCCAGAATACAGCAACGCTGTTACGGCGGTTGGTTAATATTTAGGGTGGTAGAAAGCCAGGCGGGTTTTAAATACGCTACCACCGTCAAGACCCCACTATTCATATGGCCCCAGAATAGAAAACGGGACCTGGAATCTTACAATACAAGTGGTAAACTGCTACACCCATGAGGTAGTCGAAGCTATATAGATGGAATGAGTAATATGCTTATCACAAACGATGCGTCCGCCTATATATCATTGTAATGCTATTTAAGATATATACTTCATATATGTACAATTACGCTAAACTCGGGACTTCGTAAGCTAAAATTTCTAAGTTCAAGAAATTACACTACCGCAATGCGCCTTTGAAGCAATAAAATAACATAGTAATGTTTCTACACTACTATTTTGCGCTAAAAGTAGATGCTGGTATTCCGAAAGTAATAAAAATAAAAACGCTTGACAGGTATTGAAAAATGCTATAAATAAAAAAGCTATTTAATTGTTATTTTAATGATGTAATAAAATCGCTAAATCCAGAGCAATGTCACGACCGCGGCAAGTGGAATGGGGCTTTAGTGAATTCGTCACACAAATTCCAACCGCATAGAGTTCGTTCCAAACGTTATTATGGACTGAAAACTGTTCCAGAAGTTAATTTGATACCAGTTTAAGTAGTAAACGCATTTACATTCGCAGGTCGGAACAATTATTGCTCTAACAGACCGGCTTGAATTGCTTTTAGAAATTTTTAATCTAAAAGTTTGTTATCGCAGGATTTCTAATTATTTCCCTGGACGCTTGTTTGCATTGTTATAAAATAATTCTACGTACTTTATTGTAGATGGGTAAATGTGTAATTTTATATTTTCTTATTAACATTTCAAATATATTTATTATATACTTGTCCATTACTCATTCTTTTTTTTTTTATTACCTATTGGTTAACACTTAACTTTAAATTGGTAGATAATGAGGCCGTAAACAACGAAGCGTGCTCGCCCAAAATGCCTTTGACTCTCATATGTATGACTGCCGGAACACAGTAACGCTGTTATAGCGGCAGATTAACAGTGAGGGTATAAGCTACCTAGGTGATTTCGAAAAAACCGTCATTACTGATTGCATCCGTGGCGCAGTAATTTATCCCTTGCCTTGCAACGCAGATGTCCTGGGTTCTTATCCCGGGCCACGGGTGTAGTAGATTCGAGTTGGTGGTGGAGTTTTTCGAACCCCCCTGGCTAGGTATCATCCTTCCTATTGCGGCAGGTTGATATTGACGGTGTGTTCCGGCAGTTATACATGTGAGAGCCAGAGGTATTTTGGGCGAGCACCCTTAATCATTTACGGCCTCATTGTCACTTAACATCAGATGAAATCGAGGTCAAGTGTCAGTCCAAAGTCGTTAAAAAATCTCTCTTCAAACTAATCACATGGCCCGGTAATAGGACCTAGGACTGCTCCGTCCCGGTGGTAGTTATTAAATAATAATTATGTTGTAACTTGTGTTGTTATATATACTTTATCTACCTTACTTATTTGTATTTTACTGATGTGTTACTTTGAGTAATTATTTGCAAATATATATTCTGCCGAGTATTTGTATATTTAAGTTATGTACGAGTATTATAAGTGATTATATACATACCTTCTTTCATTTACATAGGCCAAAACTAATGGTATGTGTTTTGGTTGTTAGTTATATTGTAAATCGGGTAGTTAACTTTAATGTAATAATTCACTTTAAATTTACCGCATACTTCAAAATGCATCATTTGCTAACTATTCTCTTAGACGGTCCAATTAAATATTCTTTCGAAAATTATATTTCTGTTTATTATCCCAGTTTTTTTTATTTAAATTTTTATAACATATCCATTGATGTGTACTGTTGTTCATTACATAGTACAGCAGGATTTTTTCTTAATGTGACTATGTGATTGGTTGGTAGAAATTTGGTATTTTTACACATCGATAAAGATTTGTTAAGACGACATAATTTTGTGTTCATAACCTTAAGGCGAAAATTGGTCAGTCTTATCCATTCGGCAATATTATTAGCTGCTGTTATGTCTTAACAGGATTAGGGTATAATCCATTTTCACGTAGACCGATGAAGACGGTGATTAATTGTGCGAAACCGGTGTTTCTTATCAACCCGTACCTTTGTATATTTTTATGACAGCAATTTTGAAGTGCATCTTTATAACAAAAAAATATCGTCAATAACACTACTCTTTAATACTTATTGATTGGTTTTATATAAATAAACGTTTGAAAAGGACACGTTTCGAACCGCGAATATCCTGCTCGTCACCGATAAAAAAAGCCTTGCGGTGGTACGATGTGATCTCAAACGAAACTATTACTGTTAGTGTTATTAAAACTACCTTAAATGATTTCCAAAAATATAGAAATACCCGCTATCATTTAGGAGCACGTTATCAGAAAACGATTTAGGAAAGTAAATGGAAATAAAACGAAAAAAAAAATAACGACGTTATCCCCGGCCGTGAGCGTTTCAACTACTATTTACATAAAGTAAGCAAAAGCCGGGCACTGATGCGGGTCGTAGTTGGGGGCAGAGATAGCAAACAGACGTTTCGCCTAAACACACTTCAATTTTTTGTGAAGGGAATAGACGATATTATACATTTCAATATAGCGAGTTTTTTATAGCAAAATAGACTAACAGATGACCAAAGATCAAATAATAGTGACAATTACCTGTATTGTTAGTAGATCTGTCAGCTATAAAATCTTGAGCCACGTTATAATTTAACTCGGACGTAGATTTTATTTCATTGCAAAGAAATGTATTAAAATCCAGGTGCAATGTGTTAATAATACAGTTACTCTAATTCTCAATCACTGATTTTATTGCAAATGATTTCGTTTTTTATGAAGAAATTCTAAAATGGTAACTCACTCGGTTATCGCCATCTAAAACCCCTTATAATTTAAACTTTTTCGGGTCTATATCGCGTAAATATTCACTAGGTACAATACCTAAGGAAAGGAATCGGTCTCGCGACCACGACCATAGCACCTCGCACCGAAACTTCGAGGAATATTAGGTATCGTCCTAGTAAATATTTACGCGATATAGACCCGAAAAAGTTTAAACTATAATATGTACAGATCGCGGAAGCTTAAAGCCTTTTACTCCTTCCCTGACGTCTTTGGCTGGAATAATCCCCGTTACTTAGTTATAGTTTTAATGATTGTATTTTATGAGAATTTATTAGACTTCTGGTATACCATCTTCCTCGTATATTTCATTGTGATCAAAAGATCATGTAATAAAGATCTTCGGGTTTTGTAAGCCGGAAAGGTTGTTAACACCGAACATCAATCAAACATAGCTACCCGAAAAATGTTGAGTAGCGGAACATTGTTATGCTAATCCCGATGCTTTATGGTTAAAAAGACCACACATGAAAATAGCGGTAAGCCAGGAATTTATAGAAACTATGGTTCATCATATTATAACCAATAGATCCCCTTTGTTCAACATGGTCCTCCCAAATGTACGATATTTTGTACATCAATGCTCTTAAATAAAAAAAAAGAATAATGACGAGACATGCGTCACACTTGTAGTCTATTTTTTGAATATTTATATTTAATTAATTGATTATATAAGCGTAATTTTATTAAAGTTAACTTGCCGAGATTGTTTGGAATATATCGGGTCTAACACGAAATCGGGTTATGTGGATCCTGCAATAAATATTACAAACTAACAGGCGAGAGTTATGCGGGTTATCGCGTTCGGTTGACAAAATAATGGGGCTTCCGAGGTGGGAACGCGTGTAGGCGACGGTTGAAGATGAAATGTGTTTACAGTAGTAATACGGCTTAGGCGGTACGTAGACGGTTCCTTTTAGCGGTCACCATTAAAAATCATTAATGTAAACAGTTTTATGGAATCAGAGCCGTGAGAAAACACAAATAATGTAATAAGAAATTTAAATAAATCTCCAGTTAGCAATGGAAAACTTGTATTAACAGTAATTTGTAAGATTTGTCATTTTTTATACTGCGAAGTTTAATTTTCGTGTGTATACAGGTACTCCTATAGAGTAGGTATGGCGTTATATATCATTGATTTGCCATACATTTAAATTTTTATCGTGATTTTATCGTATTAATATCGAATAGTATAATTTAGTCTAATTAATACATTGCAATAATATCTGTTTAGTTAAGATATCTAAATTTCATGAAAGAAATTAGTATCTGTAAACTTCACAAGATTCAACACTGAATTTATGTGTGTTAATTCGGGAGTAATTTAGTCTGAAATATATTTTATTACGTTTATTGTATCATACTTCGCGCGGTAATATTTGAGGTTGCATTTAAAAAAGAAATACGGTCTCATAGTACACTGTTATTGTTTCGGTTTGAATAGAAAAAATAAGCTGTAAAAGTTCACAGATCTCGAAAATAATTATTAATTTTCGTTTGCATATTTTTCATCCACCTTCTTTACCGCTCTTATTTTTCACAAAGGAGATTATTCTACGGCATCGGCTAACAATATGAGCTCTCTCAATCTTTGTTCAATCTTTTTTAAAATTAAATCTCGCAAGGTGCTAGGATGCGTTATCGATGTAAAATATTCTATCACATCTTGATTCTCGAACGTGTTGTGGGACTCAATCGGGGGATTTCGGTGGGTAATGTTTTTACACGTATATACACAAAATTTATTACTTAAAAAATGAGGTAACACTTAATTATATAAAATTTCTTTTCATATTTTTCTTTTATTCGAATGTGAATTAAACCCTTTGAACAATTGAAATAAAACTCGAAAATCCTTTCAACCTGTTTATGTTCAACAAATTATTAAACAATATTTTTACTGGCAAGGGGCTAATAATAGGCCATCTATGTGATGCTAACCAGTCTAATAAACTCTGCTCCTCATGTAAATTTTTAAAACAATGCTGTTATGGCGGTAAATTTAGATTGGAATTGACGAATGATTATTTAAAATATTGCGACACAGATTAAATTTTCATTAATTTTAAATTATTTTAATTATAATATAAGAAGCATTAAGCAACTACGTAGTGATTCTATGATTGCACTGAGGATTTATTAAATATGGACAGTATAATGTGACACAATGTACAGTACGATTTGTTAATTTTAGTACATTATTATACTAAACTACCAAGGTAAATCGAAAGGTAAACTGGAAGCTACTTAAGTTATAAACGAATTCATACCTTAAATGCGAATTCCTTAATATAAGCTGTAATTCAATAATCAATAACTGATATTCAATAAGGATCACGGGTGCGGTATGTTGTATAGGCGATTTATGCAACTAAATTCCATCGGCGTATCATCCACTCGTGTGTTCCGGCAGTTAATCCAATAAGATTAAGTTCACTTTACGCTTTAGCCGTGTAATAAGCGGCGTTAAATGTAGGAAACGTGTGGGGGTTGGAGCGGAACATGGTAAGGCGTAAAAACGAGACGCGAACGGGGAAGTACACCGTCTGCGAGAATGAGAAAATGATGCAATAAAATTTTATTACGCCCAGTATCCGAAAGCTCCCTTATACGTGACGACAAAATGAGCTACATGTGCTAAAAATAAATATCTCACACGAGATGTCAATGTTTCGTAGGATTTTCATTCGCTCTTCCGTCGAAACGTGTTCTACTAATTCTTAACCAACGACGGGAAATAAGCCAATTCGCGTAGCTTTTTGTTTCTCATTTATACGTATGTATGATCACGTTTCACTGAGAGGTATGATTTTGTGAGCAAGAGTATGCGTCGAAGTAGGTACCATTAAAATTTAACATAATGGATATTAAAATAGGAAAAACTTAAAACCTATTTAATCGTTGTTGAAATATTTTTATTGATTGTTAAAAGAAAAATCTTTAAGGGTGGGAGACCAGAAAAGTTTTTTTTTTACAAAAATTTTAACAAAGGGGCTATTCATTTTCTCTTTATGAGAAAAAGTAACAGGTCTCTTAAAATGGCTGCTACCTTATCCTGTATGTATTCCGACACTTGTAAACTGTTCTGTTCGATGGTGCTTAATATTCTCATTAAACAATTTATCGACATTTTAACGGTTCGTAAAACAATCACAACGCGCTCCTTTCTATTCGCCATCCTTACAGTGGATTGTAACAACACGACCTATTTACATTAACTCGATTTTATGGTTCGGCTCCGACATTCGGCGTTAAATGTTGGCCAATCGTTCTATGTAACTCTGATGTAAATTTACATATAATTTCATGTAAAAGGAAACAGACTAGACTTAAATTTCGATTTTTGTTTTTTTTTTAATTACTATTTTGTTCCTTTTAAAAATGATTGTGTTTTTGAACGGCTCCGCGGATCACGGGTAAACCACTTGCCTTGTGAGACAGAGCTCCCTCACCCCGTGCTTTAATGACTAATGGTGGTAGGGTTTTGTCGAACTCGCCTGATTAGTTACCAACCTTAACAGCATTTCGCCGACATAACAGTATTGGTTTCCGACGGTGAAGCATATGAGAACCAGAGCATTCTGAATGAGCACGCTTCACCTACTGATTCATTGCCACTTAACATCAATTTTTCACTGGTGATAAAAAAAAAGACTATTATCAAATCATTCCTACATTTGCTAGTAAAAATTGTAGGCGCAGTAGGTGAACGCGTGGGTAGATCAATTCGTAATTCTTGTTAAATAATATTTGTCGAAACTTTTTCTATGTCGAGTTTCTCTTGAAATACAATACAAACTGGTTTCTTTAATTGATATAGTCATCTTACAATTAAAGTTATTGAGGAGACCTTCATTAATTTGTATATTAATTAAATATGCAATTCCACAGTAAATTTACCGTTAATGATGGGCCACTTTCACTTTATACAATGTCTGTTAATCGAAGACAAATGTTTACTTAGAAAGTAAATCCAGTAGGTTGTTGCAAAGCAAACTTCATTAAATTATCTATGTCCGTTACCGACTATTTGTGATATTACGATATTTCAAATAATTACGATTGGAAAGGGGACTGTGAATAAAAATGTTATTAGCGAGCTCGGATATCTATTCAGAAGAATGAAATATTTCGTTTTGCGTAACTCATGGTGGCTAATGGAATGCTTATTTATTACCAATTTGTTCACTCATCTACTTTTTAGGCTCGAGGTTCCATTGAAGCTCATGAAGATTATTAATATCAGTTTGAGCAGGGATTAGTTTTATTTTTATCTACAGTGGGCTACAGTTAACCTCAATTACATATAATGCTAAGTGAAAATGGGGCTGTAGATGTTGAAGCGTGCACTCTTAGCATATCCAGTTTCTCAGGCAACGGCAACCCTTTAAACGCCTTTGTGTTTCTAATATTAAATGCAAAGTATACATCCTTACAGAGCATGACATTAGTACGTTCATGAGTGACTTATACTAATATTCGGGACAGCGAGTTGTCGTAATGAAACCACTCAATGCGAGACAAACATTTATTTCTAATGACGGTAGACGTGATACTTAGTTGTACCCGGAACCCATATATCTAATAATTATACATATACACCAATTATATGTAAGGATGACCAACGTGCTTATCTAAAAAATTAATTTATCATTTTTTGTGCGGAAATTCAATGTTTATAGAGATTTTATTTAGACTCTAGATATAATAATACAGATTATGAAATAATTAAATAGCTCCAGAGATATTTTATGTACTGGAAGAAAAATCTAGAGTACGTTTTAAAAACTTTGAAAAAGAATTACGATAGTGCCCAATAATAATATGTGACAAGGTCTCTAAACTAGGTTGCCACTATAAAATCTAAAATTGAATCAGAAACGGATAACATACAGAATTAGATATGTGAGTAATATAAATTAGAATTTCATGCGTTTCCGCCCTGAGGAGTTATGTGCGGTGTGGGTGAAATAGGTTGAGTTTGCAAATTACGTATACACATTAAAATAACTAAACTAATAAACTCGATTAATTGCACGTACTCGATATACTTAATGTATAGTTTATGATAAGTTCATTTCAAATATAATTCATTTGCAGCGTCAGTGTTGCCATCTATATATGTAGTAAGGTTCTATAAAAGAAAAGGGCTTCTAGATCAGTATTATTTACTGTTAAATGATACATCTGCACTCACCATTGCGGTCATCTAATATCTAGATGTTCGATTTCATTGTTAATAAAAATACGACATAAATACAAAACTCGTAACAAAGTTCAAGAAAAAAAACTTTAAATATAGTTATAAAACATCGAATATTATTCTAACGATTTATGGATTGTTGAAAATCTAGCAGTGCTTAATTTAAGTCTCTGTATAAGCCTAAATGTTAACTTCAGATAATTTAATACTTATTTTCAAAAGATCATTACAAGGACGTAATATGATTAGATATTAAAACAATTTGAGTTCAAGCAAAACACTTAATTATTCTTAAAATATGAATATCTGGACACATTAATGATAGTAAATGATGAATAGAAATATCATCTAACAAGCACTTTAGTTGGTAATCATTGTTGACAATATTTATTTAAACAACGTTTAATATTATTTGTTAAACTTGACAGTGAAAACAATATAATTCCATAGATATTATTAAATCATTTGAAATGTTAAAATTTAATTAGTAAAGTATAAAACCATTGGTAAGAAAAAATATTATGTGAAAGTAGAGAGAACATCGTTATTTTATAAACCATCATTGCTTGTCTTTTGAAGACGATGTTTTGGTTTGGTTACTTATGTAATAATTGTAAGATTTATTTTTAATTATAAATTAACTTTACAAAAATTAGGTATTATGAGAGAATTATAAAATTTAAAATATGGTAAAGACCAATGAATGATGGTCACAAAGATACCCGCGAATCTAGAAAAATAAAATACTAGCCTAATGAAAAAAGCGTGTTTAATAGACATGTAAATTCTCCTTAAATGATAGTAATAAATATGCATTATATTCTGTGGACTATATTCGTAAAAATTTACGTACCGATAAAATAACTAAACTCATAATCAAAATAGAAAAGCCTTTTTTTCGAAGTTCGTGCTGCGTGCAATTGATCCCGTACAGTAATTTTTACTAATTGATGGTAGTTTACAACCGCAAAAGTTCAGACACTGTTATTCATAAAGACAACATTATCTACAAAATTTATTATAAATAGCTGCAAACATTTATTTTACGCAAAAAAAAATACCATTTAAAAAATCAGCCCACTCAATAACCAAAAACGCATGGCCATATAAAAAAATGGAATAAAAAGAAAGTATAAATGTTTTTATATTTTTCACAACCCACTATAGATAGTAATCAAAAATAGATAACTAAACATATGTTCACGTGACTGTCAGGTTTAACATTTAGGTCATATTTTTATTTTATATTTTATATGTAAAAAAAGGACCCAATTTTTATTAGAGGAAATAAAACACTGTCACTTATATTCAATAAATTATTATATGACAAAGGCGCGAAGTATTCATAAAGTAGAGAGCACAGTCGAGCATACATTCATAAATCTATAATGGAGGAGCATCGCAAATACAGCCTTCAGTTAAAACGGCCCGCTTTTATCGACCGATGAATACACAATTTGTCTAATGTTTACATGTGATAATCTCTTATATTAAAACAGAAAATTTAGTTTTCGTATAATCGTCTCAAATAATATGAATTTTACTATAATTAAACTGTACACTTACATGAAATTAAAAAAAAAAACTATTGTCGTCGTCACCTGCAGGCTATAATTACAGGATAGCATGTTAAAAAATTAACCGTTGAATACCTATAAAACGTTTATCAAAGTATAATTTTAATGTTGATTGAACTCAACATTTAAAATAAATATCATTCTTTATTTCGACAGAGAAATGCTGTGTTTATTCAACTTAGTCAACAGTGGTCCAAATCAAATATTTTCCTTATTTACAAGGATTTAATATCACATCCACTATTTAAACAATTCAAAGAAAAATGTTAATGGATTTTGGCGAGGGTGCCATAACTCATGTGTTCTCTATGGTAAAGTAAAAAAAAATTATTGTGGTATATTAAGGCGGTTGGAATTTTATTACGACTTTTGATAAAACAACTTTTTTTTTAATTAAATTAAACATACGATGGACAGAAACCAAAATTTAGACACGTTTCAAAAGAAAATAATCAGAGCCAAATCAATAATTTAATATCTTACTATGTCTGTTTTAACTCTAATAATTGCGGTACTAATTTCTGAAGTGTATTGCTAATAAAAATAATCAAAAGTATTTAAAGAGTTATGTGCTCATTAATAAAAGAACATGAATTCTAAACCTTGTGCCTAATAATAGATTAATGGTCAGAATTTTGAGAATCATCATTCAACTTGAATAGTTTGTACCACTGGAGAATGTCAGGATTAAGGAGTTATTTTTAAACCCAAGATTCCTGAATGAGCCATAAGTATTCCTCTAGTCACGATGTCTGGGTTTATCGACCTAAAGCTAATGTTTGAATAATTTATCATCTCACTTGCATTCTCATTGGAGAAGAGTGCATTTCGATTCGCACTAACCCTTTCTTGTGTCCTATTTATGTAAGAATGTATGCGAATTACGTATTTAAAATTATTTTATTGATTTCATTCAATCCGTGTTACAAAACATTATAGTTGTTATTATAAGAACATGTAAAATATGATTTATCGGTGGCTTGGTCCACATAATGTTTCTATTCTGGTAAACTTCCGGAATTTGAACAACGGATTTTCTGTTGATTTATAAGCTTTGGAAAAGCGGGTATTCAATCATTTCGGTATGGTTTAGTCAATGTAATATGGAGCATCAACCACAACAACGATATTGATAATTTGTTATTCATCACTTACAAATGATATGAAATATGATGATATATATAAGTAACGATTTGACATGGATATAATCAATTCAAGTTTAATGACAATAGTATTTAATAGATATTGTTGTTCTCTATTACATACTAGTCTTTATACGGTCCTTTTTTATGGGATCATTTTCTGTGCGACTTTTTAGTGCCATTTTTTTTCCGGGATTCATCATCAAACCGTTATAAAAGGTAAACCGCAAAAAATAATCGCAAAAAAAAAGTAGCACAATATAAATATTCGTTTAAAAAAGACCGCATAAAAAATGTTTTACTGTATATTATATAATATTATAGTTGATTTTATTTACCCCATATGGTCCAATGCGTTCAATGAATTGAGATTTATCTATTTGTATTATTTATTTCTTTGCCTGCGATCGAATTAAGTGCAATCACAGTGAGCGGTAATTTGAAATACTCGTAAATGCCCTTCTAAGAGACACACGGCTTACCACAAACGGTGGACCTGTCTGTCCATTGCACCTATCATTCCAAATGCGGCAGGGTAATGACTGTCACTTTACCATTTAAAGTAACGTTGATTGAACTCGAAACCTCGATTTGTTTTATAGCCATTTAGAAGCAATACAAAGCACGTACTTAGTTATTTTGTACTTAAGTATTTTGAATTCGGCTACCTATTACAGTTGAGTTCAATATTGAGAGGTATTATGTTTTAGTTATACGTCTTAATGTGTTACACCATAATTGAAATAATTTTAAATGCCATATATATTTATTTGTCACCGAGCTCCCTTTTATGAACTGACTTAAAAACTAGACTTCTTTTTTTTTGCTTTTTTTCACAATATTATAAAATAAGGAAATAAATATATCATTTTAGAAGTGTATTATCATTTTGACATCAAATCTTGTGCAGTAATATATTAAAATGCCTCCGCGGCGCAGTAATTTACCGCTTGCCTTCTAACACTGCGGTCACGAATTCGATTCCGAGCCGTCTGGGTTTGGACGGTGAGAGGGTTTTTTAATCCGCATAGCTAACTGCCACTCTCAACGTCAATTTGCCGCTGTAAAAGCATTGCCGTATTGTTTAAACGTACGTGTGAGTCAGGAATATTCTAGGCAAGCACCCTTAACCATATACAGTTTCATTATCAATCAAGATCAGGTGAAATTAAGTTAAAATATTAGCCAATACCAATAAAAAACATGGCCAGGAATATGAATCTTTAATTGTACTAGGCGAACGTCTTAAATAAACTAAAAGTAAATTATTACTGTAATATAATTTTTTTAACGTAAGATCCAATTAATATTTGCAAAAAGAAAGTGCAACAAAATATATTATAACAAATTGAATATGACTAATATTTACGAAACGCATCCGAAGTTCCTCATAATCCATTAAATAGAAAATGTATTTCAAAGGAGCATTACCTAGCTCCTAGATAAAGCTTGTTTGAATGAAGTGGAATATTAAATTCTCGTTCAGGAAAACTGTTGAGCGCTAACACTTTTCATGCAAATTAAGGTAAGGAAAGAGTGAATTTATTATAAAGAGATTTCCATTACCCGATACAGAAATTACTTTAAGACTTTATTTGTAAGATACCTTTTAACCGCGTTGTATGAATTTGTGAAGAGGTTTCTTTTTTGTAGTTTCTAATTATCAATTCAAATTAGCTTTGTTGCTTCAAAGCGGTCAAAAAATAAAAGACAATTTTTTTTAACTTTGTTAAAATAATTCTGATTATTTAATTTAGATTATTGATAGGATTATTGTTAGTTGAAAATGTACTTAACTTATTATAATTAACATTTTTTTATATATATTATATAATGTGCACATTTTCTGCACATTTAAAATATATGCATATAAGATAGAAAACAAATCACAAACTCTCGTTTATATCACTCGTGCGAAATTAACTTAAAGAGGCTTTAACATAACTACTGGTCGCGTAAACCCCCAGACAATGGCTTTGCGTGGGCTTTACAGGCTAAGTACGGAACAATGAAAGTGGTAAGGATTTTGATGTGAAGAAAAGAGGTATAACTAGAAATGCTAACATCGTTCACGTCAGAATACCAAGCAGTAAATCTTACGAGTTTTGCTACTGGATTTTGTTTTATGTTTATCCCGTGAGGAAATCTTGATTTAATGCAATCGTTCCAATAAAGTAACCGCTGCACAATATAATGACATTTTTTTTAATACACTCATATTATCTAGTCAGAAGCGTCGGAACAGATTTTTAAATTGAATTGCTATGAGAAAGCGGTTCCATGCTTAAATGACTACATGCAAGCGGCTCGAAATTAAAAAAATGAACTTTTCTATTTTTGTTGCAAGATAGGTTGTTTATATATATTTTTTATGAGTTTATACTGTTCACGGAATTTAATCATCTCTATATACGACTCATAGAATGTAATACCTTATATAATTTGCTTCATACATTGTAATTGAGGAATTACATTGTCTCTATCTTCAGAATTATAAATGATAAATAAATAAATATCTGGGTCATTTAACATATGGTACTCTGATCCCGTGATAGGTAGCTAAGCAGCACCTGTGCTATGGGTTATCAGAGAACGATATACGTACTTAGATATTTTCAAGTAAATATTTAGACATAGATAAACAACCAGACGCAGAACATACACAAATGTTTATAACAAAAATTTTTTTCCGGAGCGGGAATTGAACCCGCGGCCCCTGGTGTAAGAGGCAGAGCTACTATCCGTACACCAACGGGCCAGTTTCATAAATATAATGAAAAAGAATACAGAAATTTAACCATTGTGACTGTTTAAAATTGTTTTTTTTTGGTTGTATATTGTGAATAGGAATAATATATTGTTAATAGTGTGAGTTAAGTAGCAAACACTTTATCTAGGATTATTAAAATAAATTTGAAGTTTCTACTAATATCTATTTATTAAAATACTTTAATTTATATAGGAGTGGAATTGAATAGAATTGATCCATAAAGTGATGGTGTTATAAGAACGTCCACTGAGCTCCTAGAATGTGAGTAAGAACAAGATTTGTAGTCGCTATTTTGTATTGATGGTATGTCTATCTATTTGTGGTAAAGACAGTCGTCATTAAAGTTTTTACTTTTGCCCTTAAATGGTAAACTGTATGGAAACCGTCTTATGTTTTCGCGGCTACTTGTAGAATTACTGGGCTAATGAAAACTGTTATCCTACTTTAATGTAATTTGACGCTATATAGAAAGAAATTTCTACACAGGTTGCAGTAAAAGATCACATACTAGCAAAAGAATAGTTAATAGGTAATGTAATCGTCAATATGCTTTGTAAAAAACAAACGCAAAGTGAACACACTCATTGGAAACGTCTCGCAAACGAACAGCGGTAGCCCTTTGAGAGGCGCTGTAAGAGCTTGAACCATTTAATATGTCACTTAGCTAACCTCGATAAATAAATTGAAGCCAGCCATGTATCTTCCGATGCGGCTCGGAGAAAGAAACCTGTTGGAAACTAGCCAACGTGCGGTGTTCGTTTAAGGCAAAATTGTGCATGAAAGAATTTCAATTGTCGCAGTTGCAATTTTTGTTGAAAACAAGAAACGCATCGTGCCGATGGCGAATTCCATTTTCTTTTTTGTTTGGAGATAAAAAAAAAAGATTTGTGCATTATTAAACCCGCCTTCTGTAAAAAAGATCGTGCTAAAATTTTTAAATAAGACAAAATTAAAAGTTTATTGGGAAAATTTACTCGTTCACGTATTTTTTCTGTTGCGCCTCGCAAGAAACCGGGTTGAATATCACCTCAAGAAAAAGAGGAAAATGTTTCTTTTAAATCTAAAATACCGCTATTTATCTCCTACTTATATTTCTACATATCATGTTATAAAAGTTTGTGATCCATAGTTGATATTGTATTACTTGCTTGCTATTTCTCATAGGGCTGTCAAAATTGAGTTAAAACTATTATACAACAAAGGAAGTTATTAATAGCATATATAAAGCATTCATCAGTTAAATACTCAAAGCAGGAAACGATTCAAGGAAGTTTTAGGTACTTTGACTGATTATTTTAGCAAAAACAGTTTACAACATTCGATGATATTGAAAAGCCAATGTAGAGTTTTTACAAAGAAAACATCGAAACGATGCCTTACGTATTATGCCCTATCGGAAAATACAGAATCTTTTGGGAATAGGATTTCTCAAATCAGAATACTATTATGTAATACGTGCCTTTCGCCGGGCAATATAGCAAATACAGTAGCGACGACTGAAGCAAGTGAAAAGGCAGGAAAGACAAAAGATTTGAAGAGGTCGAAATACCGATAAGATTAGGTTCTGACCCGCTGTTATGTAAGAGATAAGATTGTATAACGTAATGTAAATAATGAGTGGAGTAATTAAAAACAAAACAATCGTTATTTCTCTAGACATTATTTCTCTATACATAAAGTTATTTTTATTCATTAACAATTCGGTATTTGAAAGATTATTGTCTCCGTGGCGCAGTGGTTTACCCCTTGCGGTTGCACCGGGTTCGATTCCATGGCCACATGAATATCGATAGTGGTTAATTTCTATTTCCTGTTCTAGATGTTACAATTATATTTATTATACTAATCACTGGTTACATCCTTTCACTCTGTAACCAGAGGAGACGTTGCAAAGCACACTATGAGTCGATATTTTACAGTACCTTGTCAATTACTGGTACAATGAAAAGCAATTCGTAATACGTACAAAGTTGTCAAATAAAATAAACAAACAATTTCGCGTGGCCTTCTCGTTCAGAGACATGTGACGCATAGTACCATTAGCAAGAGATCGCTAACAAAGTGACGACAACAGAGTAAAAATCATATTACTTCGGTGTACATTTAAAAAGTAAGTTTCGTTTCACAAGTTTTCCTGTTTGTCACATAACTGACATGATACAGAATGTCTACTGGAGGCAAATAAAATTAGTATCTAATTAAAAAAAATAGGTACGATTTTATACACAAATTTAATATAATTTATTGATCCAAGCGTTACTTTGCGGAATTCCAGGATATTGAAACAAAAAAAAAATAAAACATTTAGCAAGCTTCCGCTTCTTTTAATAGCAAGTTCTATGACCAAATAATAGCACGATGTTGATCTGTCGAACGCATACCATCTCCCGAGGACGCCACATATAGTGACGAAACGCGTGGAGATTGTAATTTAGTCCCAGTATTAAAGGAAGCAAAAATCACCAATATAATTTTAATGTTTAATATTATTTCAATTGCTTCGTTTTAATAAAAACATATGGCCGACTAGAAAAACTACAGTTAGCGCGATGAAATCATATGTGAACCATTAACGTATTGTTATTTTATTTTATAGCAATTTATTGTTCCAATCGTAACTACTGATTAAATAAAAGATATCAAAGAATTATTAACTCGATATATCATTATCTTTAACTATTGAAAATCGAAATTATCGATTGATTATCTTGTCAAGTAATAAGTAGAAACTGAAAATACATAGTGTACACAGATTATGGAAGATAGAATCAGTATTTTAAATTCAAGTATCAGGATCTTAAATTGTACTCCTTCAAAGAATAAAGAACAATCAAAGTCAAACTATTTATTTAAAAGGGCACTTGACATTTTCCTTACATAATTATTACTATATGTCTTACATAATTATCATACAATTTATGCCATAAATAATATCGAATCGAGTGGGTTACTCGATTTGATATTCTAGTCGTCTGTTTAAAATAATATTAAGCCACAAGGAAACGAAAATAGATCGATGAAATTCTAATGACACTGTTCACTCGACGCTTATGTTGTGTTACTTCCAAGAGGAATGCATTGGTACACTTACACATCACACAATGGGTGGTCTACTTCAGTTTGTGACGGCAGACATAAACATCCGTATTTGTTTGGCCCGGTCAGAGTGTTTTCGTAATAAAAATCTTTTCGATTTAACCATATAATTGCGGTTTAGAATCTTTAGGTGATCTATATATGAAAGAGTGATTACTTTTATTGTTCGCGCCAATCATCTCAAATCTCCTGAACGTATCGTAAGAGGACTGACCGCTCGAAGCGGAATAAGTTGTAAAAAGTTATAGGTTTGTTAATTTATATTTGGTATACAAAAGGTTTATTTTATCGCCAATTAAAACAATATTTGAATTTTTTATTATGCATTACTTTTTATAATTTATTTATTTGATGATTTAATTACACAGCTTGCATAATGTTCTAAGAAGAGGGCGAGGATCTATTGAAATGTATGTGGGAATATTGATACATGTTTCAGACGTATGAACACTGTAGGCAATATTTTCCAGTTATTTACTATAGCATCATCTTATCTATGACGAGACATATCAAAGAAAGAAAGCGAAGAAAATAGGGACTATTTTCAAATTTAAATATTACGTAATTTAATTAAATCAATAGTGCGACGTATCGTATTATTATTAAAGCATAAGGATATTACATATAGGTTACATAGGAGGATTAACAATTGCTGTACTCCCGCAATCGTCAATATGTGAATCAGAGTATTTTCGGCGAGCACGCTACACAATTTACAGACTTATTGTTACGGAGCAACTATAAAGTATATGAAAAATACATATGGTACATCATCGAGTTCACCGTCTCGATAAAAAAAATAATTCCGTTTCGTAATAAACATTACTTATAAATAAACATTGAATTTGTGACTTTAAAAATTTTTATTCAAGCAATAATTCTTGTAACTAAAGACGTATTGTCTTTTGAATATATCAGTAATCAAAAACAGTATACAATTTCCTGCAATAATTCATTGTGATATCGCAGTAAAATAATTAGGAATGATCATAAATTTGCCCATGCCGGCTAGTTATCACGGAGTCACTGACCTTCGTATTATGTCAGTAGTTCGGATCGATATTACCGATGAACCTAACTCATAGCATTTCTGGTGCGTTATTGTTTGTTATTTTTTTTATGGTAAATGAATAAACATTCTTAACAGTTCCATTTTTAAATAAAAAAAAATCATATTCGTTGAGACTATTCTGTAACATGTATATCGGCATTAATTTAATGATAGAGAGTTGTTGCAACAGCCTGTCTAGTTTCTCCTAATAGTGTAAAGAGAAACTGACAAGAATTTCCGTTTAAAACTTCGCAGTACGGTAATAATTTGTCATTAAAATAATTATTATGAAATATGTAATATTTTGTAACATTATTGTATCCCATGTGATTAATGATGGTTTATTTTGGTGTACATTGATTTAAAAATGGGCCCTTTTTTAATCATATACAAACTGTAGTATATGTGCAGATACTTGATACTTGCATCCGTCAAAAAAATAATTTTTAAACCGATTAATTAGAATGCGCTTCCCACTTCCCTGGTTGGTTACAAAAAAGAAAGAGTCCATCGTAATTTGAAGTATTCCCAGACTATGGAATAATTAGTAAAATAAGAAGAATAAACTGTCCGTTGTTGAAATACAAATTGATCATTATTTACAAAAAAACAACCAATGCATATAATTGATTTTACCAAAATGTAGAAGGAATATTAAAAAGAAAATGAAAAAATAAAAAAAAACACCTTCTATGTCACGGTAGTCTTACATATGAGATTAGAAATATTCTGGGCAGAAACGCTTTACCATTTACGGTCTCATTGTCACTTAGGTGAAATAAAGGTCAAGTGTTAGACCGTAAAAAATAAAGAAGAACAAAAAAATGTTTTCTTTTTTTCTCTCTTTAGGGTTGAACTTGAAGTTGAGGGATGCACCTACTCTTTTAAAAAAAATTATTAATACTCCAAAAAATTATATTGAAATTAACAGGTTCAAAATATAAGTTCGATAATTCTCGTCCTCCAATGTTCAAAGGATAATTTTTTTGAATTTTTATAATAATTTCTTACCTACCTCTAATCTATATTCATTATAAAAAAGTGATCAAACGGAGACCGCCAAAAGTTATGCTAATAGAAAACCTCTTTCGTAAAGTCGGTTGATAATGATGCAACGTATACAATTGTTTTGGTAACCCTTCTCATGACAGTAGGCGCGTTCCGGCTTCCATTGTCAATCATAAATCTAATTCTCAATATGCGACCGCTTCTTCGTCACCCATTGTTTTGTTTTCATTTCGGGACGTCGGTTTCGAATGCTAACTGGCGCCAACAATTGACAAGGTGTTTTAAGCCGGATCAAATTTAAGACGAGCAATGGGGAAAGAAGCTAAGGAATTATTTTGAAAGTTGCTTTGGTTATATTAATTTAATAGTCGTATATAGTGTGCGGAAACCTTTAAAAAATTCAACTGACAGAGTTTCGAAATTAGAAAATGTAGTTTTGTGTTTATTTTCAGGCTATTTGATATGTAAAATATTATCAATAATAAAAGTGATTCAAAAAGGCGAACATAATTTTGATGTTGGGTAATTCTTGTCTGTTAATAGACCTTTTCAAGTCCTCTCTGTTAAATAGACTGTGAAATTAATATTTTTAGTAGAAAATTCAATAAAACTTTTCTTTAAATTTAACTACGACTTAAAGTAAACAGCTGGTAAATTTTTGATAACTTTAAATAGTTATTGATTAGTTAATGTTATTAAATTTTATAGTAAGACTAAAGAGCTCGAAGTTGTTTGAGTTTGTATAAAAGTAATTATTAAACATTTCGCTTCCATCAAAAATAGTACTATATGCAATTAAAACGTTTTAAAAACTATTCGAAACAACGCAGTACGAAGTATTCATGCCATCATACAGGTAATGAAATATAGTTACAAACTACGGTTATAACTAAATGCAGAGTTTTTATTTCATATTCGTACATTCATCTTTCTTTATAGTTGTGTTTTTCTTACGTATATTTTTAAATAGATGACTGCCTCCGTGGCGCAGTGGTTTACCCGCTTGCCTTGTAACGCGGAGATCCTGAGTTTGATTCTCGACCATAGGAGTAGTGGAGTCTGGATGGTGGTAGAGTTTTGCATACCCACCTGGATAGCTACCACTCTCAAGGTTAATCTGCTGCCATAACAGCAATATTCTGTTCCGGCAGTAATACATGTGAGAGCCAGATGTATTCTAGGTGAACACGCTTCGCTATCGACGGCTTCATTGTCACTTAACACCAGGTGAAGCTATAAAAAGAGATATTTTTTTCTTTTCATGGTATACCCTGAATCAAATTCTTTTTCTAAATTTTTCTAATTGTTTCAAGAAAAGTAACAAATTAAAACTGCGCTATTTTAATCGAGGTTCATTATCAAGCTAAATCTTCTGGTAAAAATCATTTGGTACTTTTGATATCACAATTCCCAATGGGCGAATAGGAATCTTTGCATGACCTCAATATCAACGGACAGTCTACACTTCAGTTCTAGAAGCGCGAAATTCAGAAGGTATGTTCTATGTGATGTATAGTTATCAACTTAGTAAGGTTTTTTGATATTTTACCCTTTAGGAGAAGAAAGAGGGGTTTTGATTTCAATGATATTTTTTATGCCCTAAGACGACGGATTTGAAAATCTATGCATTACTGGAGGGAGAATAACCCCAATTTTGAAAAAAAAAAAATTACCACACTCTACGTTTGGCAATTTTTTTTAAGGCATGTGACGCCTTGTTGTTAATAAGTGATGTGAAAACACGTTTACTTAAGCGATGGTGTTTACTACTTCGTTCGTAATTCAATTGTTATTGTTGATCCAAATGGAAAGGTGTACATTTACTATTAAATTGAAGGTCGAGATTGAATTAATCTCCTGTTCTCTTGTTAGCGATACATCGATCTTTCGTGAGCGATACGATCTCTCGTTAATTGGAGCCGTGATCGGCAACTTGTCTAAACGTTCGAATCGAATTGTCGCCGATTCGAAAGGAACAGGCTAATCGACTTTCTTATTTATGAAAGAGAGGTAATAATTTATAACCGTATTTATTTACAGAACTTTAATATTAGTGACAAATATGTAAAATCTATTGCTAATATATAAAAATCGTTACCTTTTGCTTCAGAACAGCTTTAACTAGTTTGCTAAACTATCGTGATGAAGAAAGTATATTATCATCTCAAGAGGACCAGAATTGTCTTAATCATCCAAAAAAGTCATAAAAAAACAGTTCACATGGAAGCATAACTTGGTAATGCCTCTATAAAATATAAGAAAAAAAAATGAAATGAAGATCTTCATTATCTGTATACTTAAAAAAAAGTAGTAAAGATGTTTACTATGTGAAGTTTAAATTGGAATTTTGTTGTCGATGCAGGACTCCACTAAAACAGCCTCGTGTATTTTTTTTTTCAATAAAACGTATACATAACACTAAAACAACATTTAAAGTCGGTAAACGTTTTTAAAAGAAACAATAAATAACAAAAATTATCTTTTAAATATGAAACTCACATCGAGTACTTTTAATAATATAATACTATTTAACTCTATTTGCATTCTTACAACTAACTTTACCTAACTTATAACAATACTGTTTTTGAGTTGGATCTTAGAAAAAGAAACTTATAATAAAGTCGTTTCAATTAATTACATTGGACAAGATGGCCGATATAATCGCGTTTCTCAACTGTGCAATTAGGCAATTGCTAAATTGTTAAAAATACACATCATTCTGGAAATTTATTTGAAAAAAATGATTGTATGGACTGAAATAAAGCATGAAATCGTTGACCTCTGTAATTAAAAGCAACGTACGCGCGTCATCCGTCGGTTTCGTGGCCTTTTAATTTAATACTGGGCTGTAAAACTTTGTTTGTACAGTTAACGATTTCAATGCCGCAGTATAATCCGTACACGAAACAACTGTGACTAGTTCGTCTATTCGATGATTTCAATAGGATTTTTTTGTTTTTAGCGCCATGATAAAATGTCCGGAGCTAACAAGGCTCTGATTGTATATGAATTAACACGCACTCGATTTGAATTACTTGATTTTAATAAGTGCTTACTTCTGTTTGATTCAGTGACCTAATAAATTACTTAATAGTTCCGAATGCAGGTTTATTTTCGATGTATTTTTTTTTTCTTTTTGGATTTGTATTCTCACAGTATATGTTTTAAATCATAGCTGTTAGAAAAAGTCGTTTAACATTTAACTGCTTCCGTGGCGTAGCGATTTCTTAAGGAATTTTGAAATTATACAATATCACATGACGTTAAGTGACAATAAAGCAGAAGCTTGTGAAGCATACTAGCACAGAATACTCTGACTTGAAATGTTGATAGCAGAAACACAACAATGTTAATATATATGCTCGTTGACATCGTGGCGGTAACAGCTAGTCATGCGGTTTCAAAAAATGGTCCCACCACCCTCATTCTACTACTTATGTGGCCCCAGATTCGACCTAGGAACATCCGAATTAAAAGACAAGTGATAAAACGCTGTAGCATGAGAGCTGTCCAGCCGTCACCGTTCGAATTGCATTGTAGTTAAATTACTAGGCTATAGAGATGCATTTATTTTTCAAAGCAATGAGCGCAATTTAGATTTATGCAAACATCCTGTGGCACGACTCGCGTTATTACTTCGTCGAAGAAAAAAGCAATAATAGTTATATCTTTATAGCTGCATGTGGAAACAAACGCAAACAGCCAGATGATTGCATCGTGATACAAAAGTTGATTAAAGATGTAATAATATCGCTTACACAACCGCAATGCGAACCCATCGTCCAGTCCGCTTGTCAGTCTGTGATTATCTCGGCTGCGATCGTTTGGCGCGAGATTCGTCCCGCAGTTGACCCTAATGAGACTTAATCGTCTCGCACTTATTTATAGCAATTGCTTGAGTTATTAAGTTTCATACTTTAAGTTATTAATTGCTTCTTTTTTCCTTCAATCACGAACAATACCTTTCGATATTATCAGCAGTAATTTTACAAAAAAAAAAGAAGCAATGTATCATTAATTTTGACTGCAGTTCAATATGTTTATGTAGACAATAATATTATTTGCGATACGAATTTTGAGAGTATTATAATAACTTTGTATACAAGAATTAATTAAACGTTGAGTCCATGTTCACGGTTTCTTTGTTTCGATTAATGCAAGTTATGACCTTTTCCCATAAGGCTAATATTTCACTCTATAATGTCGCGTAATCTAGTGTTAAAGAAAGCAATTAGCTCTTAATATTCGAAACTTGGCACTTTTTCGTATATTATATTTAAATATAATTATTTCTTGTCTTTTATCTGGAAAAGTTTCTTCTTAAAGACAAATCATATTTAAAATTATGCACTGTATTGTGCACATTCAATAATGATTGATTCATATTGATGCACATAATTTACAAATAGCTAGAAATCTAAGAGCACTGTGTTATCAAGTATTATTTATGTCAACTCACTATGTAAGAATGAATTATTTAAGCTGTAGTGGGTATTGCAATATATGGTATCTCGATTCCACTGTTTCTTTTCTTATGAAATTTGACCCGAAGAGAACTTTTTTTATGCAATCCTCAACATTATTGTTAGCTAAAGTTACGTTTTAATGCATACCGATCGGAACTGTATAATACTTTTAATATGATACATAAACAAACGGAGTTTATAATGTTCGAGTCGTACAAAAACTGCCGGGACGGGGTGGTGTCGTCGCATCGCCAACAAAAAGCGTTAATGTACGCCGTGCTGTCTCACTTACACAGCTTTTATTGTGAACTAACCAGTTGGGTCACTGCGGCGATTTTAACCTGCACAGAGGATGTAGTAGAGTAAACAATGAAGTGTTCGTTGTGTTAAAATTATAATAAAATTTAAGTATAACAAAATAATAAGAAAAGACGACTAACACTTTGATATTTTTTTACATTTTAACATTTTGTTTTTTTTTTTAAGAGCAACGAATGAGACATTCACTGGTTTACAAGGGAAACGCTCAATGCCACCGCTCCAAAACAGTCATGGGGATGAGTGAGACTACTCAGAATATAAGTCTATCTAACTCACAAAGCGTAGAGCATAATGTGGTTCTGTGTTGTTCCTTGGTAAATGAGACCAACATAAATGTCAATATAAAGACGATTCTCTACGAGAGAGTAACGAATTATTCCTTACTCTTTTGATTTAAGTTATCTAATGCTCAAATGCTTGTATAAGTTTAGAGATAAACACAAAAAAAATTCTGTAAAAATTTTCCCCAGTCATTAGTTTTGTGTAAGACGTGAGAAATTTAATACCTTATGTTCGATAAACGTTTGTTTTCTTACAAATCGTCTAGATAAAAGTGCTACATTGGGGAATATTGTGTCGTTCGCCAAGAAAAGGGTTTATTTGAATAAGAAACTGCGTGCTCGCAGCATCATTTGTCAGACGGCAGTTCCATATCGTTAACTTTGCTTGTTATAACTTTATGCCACTCTGGGGTGCACGGAATTCAAATAAGTTTAATCAGCTCCCGACCGAGGCATTAAAACAGGGACGTAATGATTTAAATAACTTACAATGTTCTATAGCTGTACCGTCAAAACCATTTTGTTTATGTATATCTGTATTGCAGTATGTCTGGATAGTCCTAACGACACCTCTCTGGATAGTACTTCGGTACTTATAAAAAATATAAATATCCAAATGTATTGTAATTGAGTTTTTTTTTTTTATTTCTAGCCCTAGATTGAGCAAATCCGTCATTTGCATGGCGTCATTGTTCTAGGCCAATACTATTTTAATTTTGCAAATGAGTTCCCCAATCAATATTTATATTAGTACTAACAATGAGGTTATAAATTAGTTAATCTGAATATTTTAAGTTAAATATGGAATCGCTTAAAAATTCAATAAATTTGATTAATTGGTCACGATAAAATACCTCCGTTATATTTCATGTAAATGACATAAATATCGAAACTTCCGCATACTTCTTAAATCGGCTTATGGCGGCATTCCTCCCCCTTTTCTCAATAGTAAGCTAAATCAGATTCCTGTCACGTATGTGGCGAACCACCTGACTCATGTTGCGGAGACACCGTATATTAAAATTCTTAAAAGTATTAAGGAAAGTTTCTTCTTGAGTTATTCGTCTTCGATCGATTACACGTCCACTTTTTATGGTCGTTCATTGCTATACAGTCGGGCGTAGACTTTAAAAGTATTGAATTATATTATTTGATATGTACAAAGTTTCATTAGATTTCGTCATAGTTTTTGACTGTGTCAAAATGGTATTGTGTTTATTATTTTTATTTTGTTCAAGTGTTTTTTCTTTTGCAAAAAGTAGGCTAAGATAACCTCAATTACATAAGAAATTTAATCAGACAATCAAGACAAGGAGGCCTTTGAAGGTAAATACGATCAACCCTCAACCTGTGTGGCCGCGGAAACACAGCAACACCATTATGATGGCAGATTCGAAAAACAATCACGTGGCTCCGGAATCAAAACCGGAACCTTCCTGTTACGTGGTGACGACAAAGTGTCAAATTTGTAATTTTTAATTTCACTTCTGTGTTTCTATTATATCTTCTAATCTTTCGTCACTCTGTAATTGCAGTGTGTGTTAAAATATTATTTATAATACTATACGAAAATTGTCTGTCTCTAATAATATTTAACACATTTCCACAATAAATAATCAAAAGGTATTTATGAAAATATTTATTGGTTTTGAAACGGAATTTCTCTCTGTAATATTTTCGTATAATTTGGTTACACTAATATTCTGTTCATCGTGTATAATAAGTGGTTAATAAAACCTAAAAGTGAGCAAATGAATGACGCGTCGGTAAACAGACCATAGACAACAAAACCGGAGAATTTCCATCTCGACCATGAGATAAGAAGCTACTATCTCCCACAAGATGTATCTATACGAGAATGTCAATATTGACCACTGATTCCACAACTGTTGCATAAAACGCACTCTGAAATATTACAAATCGTTTAAGTAGTGCGAATGTTATTTTCTTTTTTAACCGACGAAAAGTAGGAGGTCGTCAATTTTATTTCAATATTAATGGTCGATTGACCCAATTTGAATGATAATTTTCCTTCTGACAAAAGTATCTCTCGATGGTGGTAGTCAAAAAGTCCGACCAGCAGGGCAAGCATCAAAGTAAGTAAAACAATCAGACAGACGGACGACAAGGTCTCAATAATAAGGTTCCGATTTTCAACCTTCGAGTACGTAACCCACAAAAGTACTGATTTTAGAACTTTTTAATTCTGTCTAAAGTTGTCGTTTTTGTTTTTAGTTATAATACATAGTTTAATATCTCAATTTATTTTTATCTTAAAACCAATTATTTATAGTAAGCTATCCATCCAATACAAGCGTATTCATGCGTACAGATCACAAATAATATGAAATAAGACGGCTTAATACGGTGCCGGGTCGGTTAATATAATACTAAAGTGGGTTTATGCAAATCATTCAAAATTGTTAGACCGTTAATATGGAGATTAACAAAAGATAAGGCGACTGAAATTGTTGCGTCATACCTTAAAGAACAGAGGTATGCGTAACGTATAATAACGCCTAAATTTATACCTACTTTCTGGTGTTAGATGTTACTTGTACATGGTAAAATACAGTGAAATATCATTTTGAGTAACTAAGGGAATGGGATCGTTTATTCGTTCAATAAATTTTATTTAATTTTTAACATTTACAGAAAGATAGACTTTGATTATTCTATTTTTTTTGGTGAAATCATAAAATCATTAAGTTTAACTTGTAAATATTAATAAAAAAATTTTAGACGTCGAACTGATGACCAACCTTCAATTTGTCATCGGTTGAAATATTTCTAGGCCTCAATAAATAACAGTTAGATTAATTGGCATTTGAGATTTTCAATTTTGAAAGAAGAGAATGGTGTTTCTCATTTTGTGTAAATCAGAGGAGGATAAACGTCCAACAGAACAATTCCCGTTAAACTTTAATCAAAGTCCTAATAAAATCTAAATTTAAACAGATGTCTCTAATTAATCTTGTAACGAGGGTCGTGTTTGAAAGAAAGGAAGTCAAAAAGTAAAAAAAAAGTCATTCGAATTTTATGTGCAATGAAAGCTTTTCATTTTATTACGCCTGTAAAGTAGGTTAACAAATTTTATAGAACGAAGTAACAGAAAAATTAAATATCTCGATTTTTTTTTCACTAATTAGTAAAAACGCGATAGTTCTGAATATGTGTCTCAAGTACATGCTGACAATAAATATTAACATATTTTTTACTATCACCTCGCAAATGTATAACATATAACCTGGTGAATTAGTAACTTAATTTCAGAAAAATAAATTTAAGTAATTATTTATTTTAATAATGGCATTTTTATATACTTTTACTGTTAATTTAACTTTTCCTTTGTTCTTATTACTAGTTTCATTACCACTTTGCAATATGTTTAAAGAATATTACTTTAACAATTATTCATCGTGATACTCCTTATAGAATTAAATACATGTATACGATAAACAATTTCTTTTAACATCAGCAATAATGAATACCGGTTATGGACTTTGACTATGAAAATATAAAATTAAAATTAGGTTTATTTGTAGATAAAAAGTTAATCGAGTAAAGATATCCCACCGACTCTGTGAGGGTGAGTTGCGCTGCATTCTTGCTTATAATAACTGTAGGAGTGGCTTTCAGCGGAGCGTACAATGGCGATTATGTTAATATACCTACATTTATATACATCCAATGTAACTTGCAGTCTCGAGATGCAATAATGAATGATAATTTATAGAAAAAATAAAAAAAATGTATTGGAGGATGTACGTCCCTCTATTGATCATCCCCTTCCTCAATACAATCGCTTTATAGGGAAGTATTTACATTTTTGTTTTTATTTCTCATTTCAATCTGTCCACTACATTGGCTAGTTGGTTTTCAGGCACTATTTAGCCTATATGTCAAATGCAGAAATACTTCAATTTTTTTAATTTCTCCAACATAAAAAAGTATTGATTCCTCATTCAAACTGCACCCTAGTTAAATCTAATTTATGTATACATTAAAAAATAACCAATATCCATCTTTAAATATTATTATTTTTATACAAAAATTAATCTAAGCAATTTGAGCTATCCTGGCGTGAAAACATAACATACAAACTAACTTTCTAATTTATAATATTATTATAAATAGACTAGCTTCTGTGTAATTAAATGTGATATTTGATAAATATTGTATTAAAAATTCTTAGCTTTTAGTATTGAGGGTGTATGTATTTATTTTTATTACAAAAAGGTGAGATGGCCATCCACCTGATGTTATCCGATACACGACATTAAATTGTTAGTAGCAATGTATAGTGAAAGACAAACAAACTACTAATATATGAACACAAACTCTTAACGAATATTTCTCAAATAACTTTATAATAATGAAAATTACAGGTTTTGTAAAATAATGCGTTAAAGGTCACCAAAATATTAAACATACTGTAATAAACCAAAAAAGAAACAATCAATTTTTCTTTTTAAAATATCCTTTCGTTGTCCTGAACTGGTTTCACTTAAAGATAAAAGGGCTAAAGCGATGACGAGATAACGAGTTCGTGTAAGTATGTAGCGTCTTTGAGACAGGCGTTCACAACATTTTTGTACTGAGCACATGTTGCCCTTCCAGTGAGGGATAATCCCGAATTTAAGGGATCAATTATAATAATTTGTCCCTATACATCACGACAGAATTGGTCCAACACAAACATTCGTCCTCCACAAAGTCCTCGTTTCTTTTAATAAATGGAACGTAAATCCTTTGTCACACCGTATGAATCATTATGATCCGGGAGTGCTTCGCGATTAAATATTTTATTGTTTTACCTCATTTTATTGCTCTGCCGTATCAACAGTAGTTTTAATTACTACACAATGAATTATATAACTTTGCGTTTTATTTGCATTTTATTGAATTTATAATAAATTGCAATATTGTATCATGCAATTTTCGTTTGATATTTAACACTAGATTTACCGGACCAGTCATTTTGACTGGACGACCCTATATAAGAAGTTACGTAGAGATATGCGTTTGATATTTTTATTTTTTTATACCGCCTCTGGCAACATTATTCTATATATTTCATTGCGAAACAGGAAAAATATGAATACAATAATGCACAAAACTAATATAGATACGAAAATAAAACCATAAAAATGTGTCGATAAATCTAGTATTAATTGAAACTGTTTTCTTAATTGGCAAAATAGAACTTCCATTTGTTCTTTGTAAATTAATGTCAAATTATAAAAACCTAAACATTTAAAGTTTAAAATTGGATCGGAACTAGAATGAAGACTATTTTTTTTTATTATGTTTTAATATCATAAGCCTATATTAAAGTTACCTCAAATATCTTAAATTAATAAATTATCTTAAATTAAGTTGGTACATTCAAATTTGCAATTAGTTAATTATTTAGAACCCTGTTACTGAATACTTCCTGTATTTGCTTGAATTATAATTTCAATAATAATAATAACATTAAGAACTAGAAAAACTTTAAAAAAATTGATTATGTATTCGAATTTGAAGTAGATACTGACCACATATTCTATTATAGCAAAATATGGCTTAAGTTGTAAATAAAAAAATAAAAAAAAACGATTTTCACATTATTTTTACAACACCGTAGATTAAATATGGTAATGTTTATTAATAACATAACATTACACATGTTTGTATGATCCTAATGGTTGTAAACATTCACACAAAACACTTTTTCATCTTCCAAAACAAACAAACCACACCCCATAAACCACAACTAATGCCCATGGATTATACCAATGGAGAAGGACAGTGACGTTAAAGGCAAATAACCTTTTTACCAAGGCATGAGAGAATCATTTGTAAACAATTAATAAGTGAAAATAGATAATTGATTTAGTATACTGATAGAATAAATGCATACATGAATATTCCAGAACAAAATTGCACTACTCTTTTCAGCATATTAAAACTATCATTTTCCACATAATAGTTTTAAAAAGCAGAAATATAAAAAGGGTGTGGTTTTTGACCAACATATAAAAGGAGATACTCAGTTCAACCCATATCTCTTGTATGACCACGATTTTTACCTTGTCCCAAATGGCTCAAAATTGAAGATTATTTATGATACATTTTATTCTTTTTCTTTTAAAAGTAACTGCGGAGTTAATACCTTAAAAAAATATTTTTCAATTTTCTCGAAGTTATATGGTTGGTAAACCAAAGTAGTCTTTGTACTCGTTCATATCATCATCATATATTACATATCTGTTTAAACTGGGTCTGCAAACTTGTTACGGTGATTACGCCAAAATTTAGTACCGATCGTTATGACATAATTAATTTTAGACGACTTGTGCAAAAATAACCTGACGTCATCTACGCCTGTCTCTAAATGACGTGAGTACAGTTTATTCACAGACTGTTTCAGAGGACACAATATAGATAAGTATTAACAATATAATTTTGTTTTATAATGTTATATAGGAGTTTCAACTCATATATACGTATTCCAACATTTCTCTTTTATTATATAATACATTTAAGTTTTTTAGGGCTTACTTTAATATTATTTTTATATTTCTAGTATTTACGAAAAATATATATTTTAATGAGAAAATTTGTTTTAATATTATAACTCATGAATTATTTGCTGCTAAAGGATCAAAATATTTATTTTATTACGATTGTTATGTAAATCATAATGAAATTAAATATATTATAGTAACATTGTTCAAAATAAATTTCAGCTAAGTACTAAATAAGTTAGTTACTTGTGATTCAAAATTCCTAGAGTCGAATCCTCCGTTCAAATAATATTCCTTTTCTTTTTCTTCTTTCCGAAATATTGTCTTCAAACAATTAATATCCGATCATATAGCAAGACACTACACTTTAATACTACATTTGATTTTAGCTTAAGACTTCTCGACTGAACAATGTTTGTGAAACGTATTTAAAGATATTAAAAAGTGATCTTCACTTTGTAATGTCCTTAGAAATGCTAATATTTTTTTTAGTTAATCGATTACCAATAAAATGGTCGTCTTCATTCGGTAATCGACTTATAAAAAAAATATGTTTGAAATCTTCTCTTTCTAATAACATTGGAAAGAATTTTCACTAACATTGTTTAATGAATTTCATTTCGGATACTTCAATATATATTGGCTGTCGTAACATGTGAAATTTATATTAAATCGACTGTTTTAATATTGGAGCTGTAGGGGAGTCAACAACCGGTGGTATCGATTATTCGAGCTATTGAAACATGGAGTGGTGGGAACGAGGAGTGTTAGGCGCGCTGTACAGAACTCTAATATATAAGACAACTATAACGTCTACATATAATCATGACATGTCCCAGCGCCGAAATCAAGATCTTTTAATAGGCTCTTCATACTATTACTACAAGGAAAAGCCTGTAATATTTTTATTCTCAATCTAATTATTGTAAATATTTTAACTAAAACGGAAAATGTTTTCATAACTTTTTCGCTCGAGAATTTGTATTTAGGCAAAAAAGAATATTAAAAAATAATCTGTACATTAATTTGATTCATTAAAAACACGCACACAAACAAGAGGGTCATTGTGTATTATAATGTTATAGATGTGTACCATATTTTTGTTGACATAGTAACGGTCATGCGCAGTGGATGTTCTATCCATAAACAATGAGGATAGAACGTGAAATGGCTTGATACTTTCGATACATAATTGATTGTTACATCGTGTTGTTAAAATCGTTAATTACTGTGTAAAATTGACTAATAATATGGTTATCATTCCACATTTAACACAAATAGCGTGTAATTAATACGTCAAATGAGATTGTAAAGTCTGTTTAATTTTGTTTTTTATTCTATCTCTAACGGAAACTCGGGACCGGTGTATTATTCATAAAAAGAATAAAAATATAAAATTAAATTTCAATGTTCTATATTTTCGTAGAGCTTCTTCAAAAAGCAAACGTGATACGCTTGTAAAAATAACGAGGTGTTATTTTAATGCTTAAAAATTCTGCATTATTAAAAACGTTATTTACTTACCGTAAAAACTCCATCGCTACTATTTATCGCGCCAACGATTCCACAGTCGACCTTTAATGATATCTTCTAATTAAACGGACATCGTTTCAAAACATCGCATTCGTAATTCGTTATCAGCAAAAAATAGAAACACTTTCACTGTCGCTTCATGTACGATACATCGTTCCGTTGTTAATACACAAATATAACCGGCATTAAATTGAGCGACTGTCAAAATCACGTGGGCTCGGCACTCACACAAGCACCGGAGTACGGACGCGGGCGAAAAACGCTTTTCGCACAGCGCTCACCAAAGCGCATGACATTGACAAAGCATATTATTCATGTAGCGTACTAGCCTCCCACACAGTTCGTGAAGAACTAAGCGCAAGTTGTCGAGTTGCACGTGGCACGTAGCTTACGCGGCGGCCGCCCTTCCAAAGCGGTCGTAATTGCAGTGCGAAAAGCGACTTTCTCCCGTTAAGCGAAGACATCATTTCGCCCGGAAAACGAACACGAGAGCAAACGAGATGAGCCCGGAATATGGGACGTAACACACAGATTATTTTCGTACTGTCGTTCTGTGTGCGTAAGATGCGTGCGTGTTCGAATTGAAAAGAAAAGTGCATTGCTTTAGTGATCGTTATCCTTGTTTGTTTTATATTTCGCTGCATCATTGTTGCGTTATTGATTAAAAAAAAAAAAGAAAAGTAAAGCGAAATAAACGTTTTTTATAAGAAAATGAATGCGCCGCGTGACTTAGCAAGAATAAAATAACAGCGGCCTATTGTTATCGGGATATTAAAAAACTTTCTTCAGGCGCACAACGACAGCTTCTTTTTGTCTGCAATGGATTACTCAATATTCCGACTGTATAATATCTTTTGAAATAAATAAATGAAATAAAATAAATATAGAAACGTGTAGTCTGCCTGTTTTGAAAAGTTACATTGAATGGTTATAGAATTTTTTTCAAAGTTAATATTGACGTAACGCAACAAGTACCAATGGCTTAGAGCGTGCGTAATGCAGAATTATACAAGCGGAAAGTGACCCACGGGTCAGTAAGCCAGGCGATGTATGGGTCACGGATGATATGGTAAGATGTTAATTTGGACGTTGATTGTGTTACTAGTTTTTAATATTATAAGGATTTATTGATGTGATTGAAAACCTTTCGCTTTTTAATAAATGTTATTAAAACGTTTTATATCTGGTTTTTCTTAATGCTCTTATGAAATAGTTAATTTGAAATTTACACATAAGATTTATATCAAAAATTTAAGTAGTAAAATTGATCGTTTTTTTATATGTATAGCTTTAAAAGAAAATTAAATGGCGGTTTTAAATATGTAAGGGAAAAGTTTCTTTTAAACTAATATTTAAATGTGATTAATAAGTAGTGGTCGTGGTAAATGGTTACACCGATTATCAATTGTGGTGTAAAGTTAGTTTTAAAATAGATTATTTAATTACTAATTCAAGATTTAATTAAAAAAAATTAATTCCTTAAAAACAGACTATTTAACAGTTTTGTAAATGTAAACCTTCATCATCTTGGAGATTATACCTTATAGAGTAACTGTAATTCAATTGCATAATACAGTAACATGTATGCATGATTATTATGTCAGTTATAAAACAGAACGTAAATTTGACGAAGTTTTTTAATTTGGAAAACTTAATTTAACGTAAATTGATTTAATTTCAATATGATTTTTATCTTATTTTTTAACCACTGAATTAGAAATGCTGTATCGATCTTGCAGTGATATGGCAGACGCTTTTATATTTGCGAAATGATCAACTCAACGGCTGTAGCTCAATTTATATTATCGTCAACAGAGGTGACATCAATTAACTGTGTAATTAAATAGAAATGTTCGAAATAATTAACACTTACCGATTCAAAATTGAGTGTTTGATTACTTGCTTAATTCAAACGCGGAACGTGAAATGGTTTGTCGCATTGGACACCGAAACAAGAGATGGACATTCAATTTCGTAATTCATTCACCAATTCTAAATTTGTAATCGCCCATACCAGGTCGAATAAACATCGCTATTCTCAACCGTCCGGCATGAAGTCCCACCAAGTTTAATCATTTGAACGCACTATCTGTTACTAATTCTAAGTAATAAGTGAATTGTGCAAGCGTCTAAAGCTTTGTAATTTATGCATCCGGTTGGAATGAAATTGGAATAATTTTATCGGGCCACAAATTTAAACGATCGAGTGTGTTGATTTGATCTCGCGTCAGTTATCCATCACGATCCACGTCTGATACTTAATTAAGCTAAAGAGAACGTAATAGAATTTGATTCCGTTATAACTAAAGCAGAAGACGAAGATATAGATATCACATGCATTAAATATTATGTAGCGTTTACAAATATTACCGTACAATCTATATTAAAATCATAAATTCAATTGTTTTTCTACATAGTACATAAAAACAAATCATAAAGCTTTTCATATCACCACAATAAAGCTTTGGACGTCTCATAATTCTTTAATATTAAAGCAACTGCTCATTACGAACGTTGGTTCGTTCCGTGACTGATATCCACCCACTATCCTATTCACTCGGTTTGTTGAAACATAATAAAGGTGACGCCATTTTGGTTCTCACCATTGTTTCATAGATTCTAAAATACTTTCTTAAATGTAATCTTTGATAATATTAATTTGTTTTGTTTTACAATAAGTTAGCATCAAATAATAATAATGAAAATTCATCTTTGTCTCCAACGACAAAACCCCGAATATTTTTTCACTGATCGTTATGAAATTTTGTAGCAATATCTGCATTGATATACTCGGTATATTTTTGAAAGAACTAATTTATTAACTAAAATGAGTACTTTATATTACAATTCAACCAATTAGGATTAATACGTCTTTATTTTAGTTTCTTACTAATCTATAAAACAGTTTACATTTTATCTGGAAGCGTTTGTATATGTTTTGAGTTAAGAGATGATGGCAGTAGCACAATGTATATATCCGTACTTGATTTGAGTTATCTATTGAAAAAATACGTACATGAATGTTAAAAGGTATTACCGTGTGAGATTGTTGCCAAAAACCTAGGTAGGAACAAATCCAATGCCTGTTTCTGCCCTCAAACAGTATTGAGCAAACATTACTGTGTTTTGATTTAAAAGCTGCTATACGTAATTAAATTACCATGGTCACAAGTTTACTTATTACGTGTCAATGTAACAAGCACTATGAAGTACTATACAAACATCCTTAAAGGCATCACATTGATATTTATTTGCTTTTACCATCGAATCAAAATTTCTCACGCCAAGGCTGCTTAATATGATATCTCAGTAAAATTATTAAAAGTTAAATGAAATGTAGATTCATTTTCGAGGAATATAAATTAATTATTGTTTCCAAAACGAATACGGAATTCGGAAGTCCCACCAATGTAGTTAATAGAACAGTTTTAACTCTGTGTAATTACGCTAACACAAAATAATTGCAGGCGTAATTAGAAATTCGGCGCGCACGCTCCATTTGCGTCCGATTCCGGGCCCGGTGCTCCCAGCTCGGTGTGACGGTCCCACGTAAATTTGTCACATGAAAGGACGTTTAATTTGCTGTTTCACTAGCTGCTAATTACAACTTTGATTGCTGCGGCCACGTTGAAACGTGTCACGGGCGAACGGGAGCAGCCGTACATGGATTCCATTTGTCAACATGTATTCTACAATTTCTTTTGTGAATGTACAACCAGAAGGTGTTTTGCTATATTGCGGATAATATAAAGGTTACATGTTGCACATTAGTTATAGTGAGATGAACTATATGCTTAATGATGAGGTGAATAATGATATTCGATGGCCACATCCAGTGACTGTTTTCCTTTATCACCAGATCCTCACTTGGGTTCAGGCCGTCAGTACTCCGAATTAAATACTCCTTGGTAGTAGATAAACAATATTTAATCATTAAATGTTTACGTATACGAACATACGAAAAAAAATATAATTAGTCCAAACCACAAAGTGGAATATTTTAACTTCCTCTGCTGATGTTGATGGATTCCATCAGCTATGGTGATCACTTACCATAACTAGCACAAAGGGAGTTCTTTTTCTTTATAATAGACAAAAGTTAATATTAGCTGTAGTAATTTACCATGAATATTACATAATTGTGCAACCTATCAACGTTCTCAATGTAAGCAAGGCGAATTACAAGGCAAAGTGTGACGCTCGTAAGCTTTTCTAAGAGTCAGGTGTGGACTGAATGTAAATAAGTTATGGTTGATTAATGGCTTTCAAATAGACATTTACCTTTTATCTGAGAAAGATTATCTATACATAACAAGGGCTTTAAAGTCAGTGATTCACATTTGAATGATTACTAAGTTGATGGAGAAATTTTTCGTTTTTCGGTTTCTTTTGCGTTACATTTAGAGACTCTAACATATGATGTATATATACGAACGTACAATAGCTAAAAAAGAGACCTACTTTAGAATGTATCAGGAATCAACAAAATTCTTCTACCCAACTAGAGCATATACTCGTAGCAAGTGGCGAAGGGTGGGTAAATGGTGTTGCTATATATGAACCGTTTGTCATAGAAAAGTTTTAATTGCTAGCCTATTTGGAATAAATTAGTTTGTATTTGACTTTGGAAATCGGACCATTTTCAGTTAAACATAATCATTCTGAAGAAAAAGAGCAAAAAAAAGAAGGTATGCCAACGAGACACGGTCTCCTCTTGTATTAAAAATACTACAATACAATTTAAAAAATTTAAATATCAATTCAATCTCTTCTTGCGGAAGCGATCTAAGCAAGAAATTCCTAAATTGTATAAAAACTTCTTGATCGAGACTAATTACACATTACGACTAGTAAAATAGCAGGGAAAAGACATGTTGGTAGACATAGGTAGTCGTGGCATAAAAACTCGCAGAACTTTCTGTTTAGCGGTGGACACGGAGAAGTTCAAACTACTGCCAATCTTCATGAAGAAAACCAATTACAACACGAAACGTTCGAGTTCATAATCTTTGTCGGTGTTAACTGGCAAAGATAAATATCGGTCCATTGGGAGAATGCACTTCGGTCACATATGAACTTATGAAACCACTTTTCGTTTACGACATTAATTAATCAACGCCCGTGATAGTTTATAAACAAAACATCGCATTCACACTGCGCTTTCCTAAAATGTATTTGAAATAAATCATAACGGACCGGATCTTTTTAACCTCGGTGCAATGACCGGCCGGTACGAAAATATCCCTTTAAATTAAATTTTCAATGAACCATTCAGACTCCTTAATGAAGAGCGGCCGTTTAGAGTGACCGTTCTGTTTAGCTTTTTATACATATGCGGAATACAACTTTAAATTTATGTACAAAACAAATGGATTAGTATTGAAAACATACACAGATATTTATAATTTACTAAATGCAGACTCTATTTCGTGAATGCGTGTATATTTAATCGCTATATATTTGAAAATAGTTGGATGTTATGAATTATTTTTTGTCAATAATGGGCTAACACTTGACTTCAACTTCACTTGATTTCAAGTGCCAATGAGGTCGTGGATGGTGAAGAAGCTCGTTCGGAATATTTCCGGCTCTCACACATACTATAGTGGGAACACGGCACTGCTCTCATGGCGTCAGATTGTTATTGTGAGTGGTAGCTAGCCAGGCGGATTCGAGAAAACCTTACTACCGTTTCTTCTCATGTGGCCCTGGAATTGAACCGGAACCTCCATCTCACAAAGTAACCATTTGACGAAAAAAAAGTAATATAAACTTTTTCGTTAGCCTTATTATTGTAGTTAAAAACAATCGCAGTACCCCACAAAACCGCGTACTTAACAGACTTTCCTGCTTTCGACATCGCCGATCTCGTCTCGCGAGGTCAGTCGGATACCGCAGATTTCCGTTCATTACCGTCCCGCTGTAGCGAATCAACATTTTGCGCGAGGTTTTAAAACGTTAATAGTTGACCAGTTTGAGGGCGCAGTGTTTAAGGCGTGTTGTAGTTCATTTAATAGGAAAAAATATAATGCAATAAGTAATTATACAAAAAGTTTAAATTAATTGGGAAATTAATCATCAAACATGTATCATTCAATATAGCCTCCATTACCTTTTCCGTAGATTTATAACAATAATAAATTTACTAGAGTGAAGTAGTAGTAGAGGTAAGGTAAACTTTTACTTCATTCGTTTGAGAGCTAGGAGTATTTTGGACAAACACGGTGTACCATTTACGGCCTCTTTATCTTTTAGCATCAGTGGAAATCGAGGTCAAATGTTACCTCATAACTGAAAAACAAATATACAAGTAAAAGAATTAATTCTATTATATATCCGTCTTTATTTGATGGTCAAAAACAACAAATTAAAAAGAAACACAAATACTAAAGAAAGTGTTTTCTTTAAAGCACCCACAATAATAAATTTAAGCCGCAATTTCGTACGTTGTGTGTAGAATCGGGAGTCAGCCATGTTTACAGTTGGTGCGGTCGCGGCGGGTACCATAAAGCTGCACTTCCTTACACTGCAAGCCAACTTGCTACCATTTCCGCGAGGCACCCGGATAAAAGCCACTGTTTACTCTATATACATATACTTTTCATTTGCCTTAGGCGACCGCTGGGGGTCTTAATATAATGGTTTAGGGATCACGTACAGCTCGGTAGCATCGTGCGAAATAAACCGCGATTACACTGAAGCACAACATACTTGTACAATATTAAATTTTCCTAGTTTAATATGTATAATCGAATCCGTAATTGTTTCGAGCGCACATTTTATTAAAATAAAATAATGTTAATGATATATATTTGAATACATTTACAGCAGATGTTAATGCGTGATGTAAACCATTTGTTGACATTATTAGATGAGAATAAACTATTTGTTTTTGTCTAATATGGACCAACACGACCACGATTTCACCTGATGTTAAGTGACAATGAAGCCGTTAATAGTGAATCTTATTCGCCCAGAATACTTCCGGCTCTCACGTGTATGATTATCGGAACTTAGCAATGTGTTATGGCGGCAAATAAAAATAAGTAGTGGCTAGCCAGGCGGGTTTGAAAGACGCAAAACAATTTATATGCCTGTTCATGTTCAATGTTTAAAGTGTATACATCAATATTAATTAAAACCTTTGTCAATAGATGGCACTGTAATAACAAAAATATTACGGCATCACGAAAAATCTTTTTTGTATGTCGTGAAATATAATTATATTATTATCTTGCAAATGAAACAACACGTTCAACGGTACGTGATGATTCCTATCTTGAGAATATTCTACGCAGCCTCGTTAATTAGATTATTCATCTAATATTACCCCAGTAATTTGACCAGGCGCAGCATCTATCCAATCAGTACATTGTTGCTAATTTAACTGTAGAAACAGACAGCAGTGGTATGTACTAAGACCATCTGCAATAAGAGAAACTAGTAAAATTTTATTTATCGAGAGATAAATGTTGGACACGACTTGCTAATGAATACATTATAGAATAAATCCTTTAAAAAAGAAAGAGCAGTCAAGGTAAGTATAATTATGGTCTTAAATTTCATTCCATTAATAATTACACTTCGCTTTGTCTTGTTTACATAGCCAACGGTATCTATCCATTAATCTTTGCAATAAATCGAAGTACTTCGAGAGCTTATTATTAGTGTGCTACTATAGCCGATAAATATAACATTGATAACATTATTATTACAACCAAATCATTGCATCAAATGACCAGAGGCTTATGACCTAATATTTTATAATTAGATTACATTATTTATATAGTTTACAGCTAACGCAAGCAATGCCTTTAATGTGTCCGTTTTTTATATCGGCAATGGGTTAACACTTGACCTTAATTAACATATAATGTTAAGTGACAATAAGGCTGTAGATGGTGAAGCGTGTTCGTCCAGAATACTCTAGCTCACATATTAATGACTGCCAGAATACAGAAATGCTGTTATATCGGCTGATGTGTATTGAGGGTGGTGCTAGGTTAAAAAAAAATCTTCCATTACTCTACTATAACATTGATGTGTCCCCAGAATCGAACTTGTAATCTTTGCATAACAAGGCGATCAGTAAACTGTGAAATGAAAATATTATTGAATATACGCAAAATAATACAAAAAACTTACCTTAAATTGTCTTATTTCACATATAACTATTAAGAGTGATAAATTTGATGATTATTTTTTGAAAGATTAGTGTAACCGGTAATCATAATAAAATTTTACAGGGTATGTTTAATCAAAGAAGGTAAATTAGCAAATTTTACTTCTTCGTTTCTGTACAACCTTTATATTTTTTCAGCTTCTATTTATCTACGCTCTGTTCAATATCTTGTTAAATAATATTAAAACAAAAATTGATGGACTGCATGATACAATAAAATAATAGTTATATCAAAAGGGTTAAAACGGAAAAATTATAATTAACTCAAAACAAAGAATTGTAATTTTGTATTTCAAAACATAAAAACTCTTTGAACTTCTCATCCGACGAACACTGCCTCTGTATTCTACTGTTCAAAATTCCAAAACCGAACAGTAATATTAATTTAACAATACCAAAATGAATATGACAAGAGATCGTGAGTACGGAGAATTTCAAAATGCTCCCTAACGAAGTACGAATTCTCATAAAGAACGAATAAACAGCAGCTGTTTGTGAAAACAATCTGTTACTAAAGTGACGCGAAATTGCGTTGTTTCGCAAAAGAGAATTCATGTACTTTCTACAATACGAGACGTGCTAGGAACACACGTTGGAACTACGCAAACGTGCATTATGAATTTTAAATAATATTTTGCTAGCGTTTTAATATTTTTAGTTATCACGGATGTTGAATCATTATAGCTGGTTGGAAGTAAATATAAGTTAAGCCTTCAGACAGGATTATCATTGGATCGATTATTACACGGTTTAATTATTTTAATTACGGTAAGTACATATTGTGCGCTGAGCCGCAGTGATCGTCTTTTATAAGAAAAAATGTAAGATATAATTATAGATTAAATATATAGTTAAATTTACACAAAACTAATAAAATTGTATGAGTAAGTATATATCGAAAGTGTACTATCTATGTTATAAATCATTGGTAACCATAAATTAATATTTCACATATAATCAAACCAAGTGAGTAAATGGAAAGTAATATAAACACAGTTTTAACAGAAAATATTATACGTAAAAATCAGTCTTTCCTATTTTTCTAATTAGTAAAGCAGGTATTGTTTAAAATATTTATTTACTTTGGAGACTGAACTATTTTTTATCAGTTAAGGGCTATCACTTGACCTCGAATTCACCAGATGTTATGTGATAATAAGGCCGTAGTCTGCCGAGTTCGGAAAACCTTACCACCGTCTCTACTACTCCTGTAGTCCAGAAATTGAACTGGGCACCTCCGCGTTACAAAGCAAGCGGTAAACCACTGTGCCTCAGAGGCATTAAAAAAAAACAAAATCCAAAAGTAAATCTGTAATAAGCGATGCGTAAAAACAATATAAATCAAATCATCAATTTCGAATTGAAATTTTTAAAATGATCTAGAAAGGCGAGTATGAATCTTAAGGTAATAAAAATTAGCGTGAACAGTAGCAGTTGTAAAAAAATCCTAGAACATTTTATGAGCCTAAACTGCCAGAACGGATAAATAATTTTTCGATTAGGAAATAGCATTCAGTGGTCATGACGCGCGAATGACACGAAAAATTATAATTTGAATTATACTAGACAATATTATTAGGTTGTCAGCGCCATGCGAACATCTTTCTGTCATTAATTTTGATGGCGAAGGCCTAACGTAATCGAGAATTTTAAAACATTATTAATTTTCGTTTATCCTGTAAGTATTTTTTTAATCTATATTTTTGTTAGCAAAGTTGATACTAAATTGGATAAGTGAAAATCAAATTTGTCGCATATAATGACCAATTTGTTATTAACCTTTAGTTGGCTGTTTCTCGTCATATACCTGACAAACTTTTAAATTGACTTAACACTGAAAAAATTATTAATATATTTTGTTAATAAAACGAAAGGAATACATTATAAACCCCATAGTAACACATTTTTTTAAAAAGAGGCAATCTGCTTATAAATAATCACGCCGCGTTTATGGGTTTGAGATTTAAAATAATGGGTCTCATTAGTCTAGTAATTACACTACCGTACCTTTCACAGCGGAACTTCATTATTTATTGTTATTTCGCTTGATGACCTCATGCATGTCGAGATTTCGCGTAGTACAGATAGAACGTACTTAACTTTTTTGAATGTGGGCACCGCTAAGACTTACTGAGATACTAAACTGGGACTTTTCTAAACAATGTATAGACTCTATGCTTTTTTTTTTGTTCTTTTACTGTTGAATGGTGAGTGATTCTTGAACGTTTCTCAACTCTACAAATCTGTATTTTTGTAACTGTGATTGTAAATTACAAACAATTAATGTAAACTGTTTGTAATTTACAATCACAGTTTCTAGAATATACTTAATATAAGCGAGCAATATATTTATACTGCATCTTTTCAATTAATTAAGTACATCTTAAACGTAAAAGGTGTAAAGAGCCTACTTAGAGTAACATAAAAAGATTTTTTGTAATCTTTTTATTTCATCATGGTAATCATTGTTCGTGAACTGGACCATAAGAGAATTTTATCAATTCGATTTGGAAATTTTCTTATACTTGAGCAAGAGTGAAAAACGATTACGTTAACAAATTTACGAAGACCATATTAACAACACAATTGCATCGAATAAGAAAACCTCTTTCGCATACCAGTATTATCGCAATCAATAGATGGAGCGAACATTTATTTTCTTTCATAAAATATAGGAACTGTCGTTCTGGATATTATTTTGGCGTGGCAAGTTATAATTATCACGAGAGGCGAGCGACTGACACAATTACATGCGACGGACATCGCGTCATGCGATTAATTTTAGTCATAAATATTACAAGCCCCCGCAGGCCGGTTTTGTCCACAATCATTTATATTTACGACAACATTACGGTCATTGTAAAAGTAAAACAATTAACCGACAAACGTTTTTGAAATACAACGATGATTGCCTTTCTTTTTGTTGGTGTTTAATTTTTTTTTATTGGTTATGAACTAACACTTGATTTCGAAGTTAAATGAAATCGAGAACGTTGATGTTAGAGTGTGTTAGTCCAGAACATTTCTGGCTCCCACGAGTATGGCTGCAGTATGACAGCAATGTTGTTATGACGGCAGATTATCATTGAGGGTAGTGTCTAGCCAGGGGGGTTCTGAAATATCCTACAGCCATTCAGACTCCACTACACCAGTGACCCGTGAGATCGATCTCCTCCTTCTCCCATCCCCCCTCTCATCACTAAGCAGGTGGGAAAACATTGCGCCACGGAGGCATTCGTTTCTTTTTGTTATTTTAGATGACTTTGCGCTTTTTTCCGATCATAGCTAAATTATTTGACGTGGATAAATATCATATATGGTTTTTATCAATTACAAATCAAAATTTCTCGTTACGATTTTATAACTTTTTTATCAGTACTAAATCTTTCATAATGAAGCAATCAGTACGATATATTCTTTTCGTTTCTTTCCTGAAAAGCGTTTCTTCGTAGATTATTCTCAAAGGCGACAATTTTATCTACAGCTAATATAATAAGGTCAGACAAATGCTTATGTTCATAGACAATTTTTATACAAAAATAAAATAAGACGACGAAGAAGTCCACTTAACAGAAATTTATTTGAAACAAAAGACATTTAATTGGTGAAAAATTATATTAACTATTAGAGTTTTTAATATCATGTATAACAAATATAGGTAGCGTTACATAATGTCTAACAAAAGTATTTCAAAAATATTTTGATTGCCTCCGTGGTGCAGTGGTTTACCGCGTGCCTTGTTAAGCTGTGGTCCGGACTTTCATAGGTGTGAGTTTGGAACGTGGTGGAGTTTCCCGAATCCTACTGGCCAAGCACCATCCTCATTGTTAATCCGCCGCTATAACAGCATTTTGCTGCGTTCCGGCAGTCGTACCAGTAAGAGTCAGATATTTTCTGGATGAAAACGGTTTATCATCGACGGCTTCATTGTCATTTAACATCAGCTGAAATAGAGGCCAAGTATTAAACCGTTTAAAAAAGACCACAATTTTTCGACGCAAACGTATTTTAAATTCCACTTCCAATTTTTAACGAATTTCTACCGGCATCGAGTCCAACTTCTAATGACTTAATCAATATGCGAGTTGCATAATTGAATCTCATTTACCAACCGTTATTACCTTTGTTACGGGACCCGGTCGGCTACCGCCGGTGGCGGCGTTTGTCGCTGTTTTCACGTTTTATGATTTCCGGCGATCCAGCCATTATTTTTATTATAAGTTCGCCGTGTATATACGTATACACATGGTAACGTAGATTTTTGTTATTCAGATTGCAAGCATCAAATAACCAAATGGCGTTTCCGTCATACATTTTGATTATGTTAAATTTTATTCGTACTGTATGTATAGCATCGAAAATAGACGGAGTTAGGTGTATTCGGAGAAATGCAAATTTATTCTAAGCATTTAGTTATGTCGTTTCCGATCATATCAATAAGTAATATGCTAAATTAGTTTGCTAAAAAATTTTGCCAGCATATACTTAGAGATCTGAAAACTTACGATAAACTATTTTAAAATATATACAAAAATAATATGTAATCATTCATTCCTTTAATTACATACCAACATTTGTCCGTGTGACATTCCCCACACATCTCAAACAAAAAGCAGACCCTATAGTTTTATGGAGGGCCGTTTAAAAATCAATTAACCCAACACACACTGACTGAAATTAAAATGACATTAACGTCATTCCGAGCGGGCATTGATTGCAAAGGGCCATAATTAAATTACACAAACTATTACGGAGCATTTAAATGTACATTCCACCCACATAGTTATTGGTGTAATATGTTTCCCATCACACAAACGTAAAACACGAATTAAATCAATTTACGCCCACGTCTTCAATGCGCAAGTGTCTGATGAAGTTAAGGGGGCGTAGGGATCTATTTAACTTAACACATCACGCGGTCACGGTTATAATATCGTGTTAATTTTGATTGATCGCTTCAAGTGTTCGAATAGACGGAGATCGTGAACCATAAAAGAAAATATTAGAATAGTCATGAACGACATTGTACCAATTATTATAAAGTGGATCATAAAGATTAAGGGACGCAATGAGAATACATGGAATATTTTCTTTTAAAAATTTACGTCTAGTGGTATCAAAGATTAACTAATGCTATTACTATACGTAATAGTAGTATCCCACTCTTATGTTCCGAGCTTCCTTAATATATTTAAAAGAAAATGATTAATTCATTTGTTTTTCCGGTCGATAAAAAAAAACACAAATAGCCTTTAATTAGAGCGTCAGATTTAAATCAACTTTTTATCATTATTTAAAAACTCTAATACTATAACTTATTACATCCCACACACACACACCATGACACACATAATAAATGGATTCTAACAATGCGAAGAATATAAATCGTAGAAAACCATCTAATATCTTCACAAATCAATTTCGATGCAATCCATTCCATTGAATTCAAGGTAAGGCATTAAAAGGCTCCCATTTATTCTATAGATAACGGTGTAGGTTTTGCTGCATCAATAAAACATTGTGTTTGTTGTTACGGTTGTCGCATCGGTAATTAAAATAGAGAACCTATCTATGTCCAATACGTCATCAGAATAATTATAAACTTCGTGTCATATATTATTTAATGTGTATACAATGTTTTGTATACACATCAGCGACACTAGGAATAAATCGGACTGTCGCAACGCTACTTCAAAAATTATGATTATTATTTTTCATTATTATTATTTCACAATACAACTTTAACCATGCAAATAACAGATAAATGTAAGTAATAATCGTCTACAGTAAATAAAAACATTATTTCAGTGATACAGTCCATGTAAGTATACGGTACATCGTTTATTAATCACTTGTTGGTATTAAAAAAGTGGCTCTTGGATATCACCGAAAATGTAGATTAATATTAAAAAACAATAATCTTAATATACAAAAACCGTTTTTATATTGTATTTCTATAACATCGTAAACTTTGTATCATTAAATCCATTACTGTACTAATGCGTGCATTTCCTTTGACGCACCTTCTATTATTCAAAAGCGGAAGCTCGGTAATTACACACACAGATCTTTGAGCTGTCAGAAGAGTATTGTACAATGCAATTGTTTTATTGGTAGCGTTTCGTCATTCGCATGTTAAGATAATAATTGATTCTTTCATTCATATGTTTTTTAAAGGGAGGTCACGAATAAGTGAGATTAGTCTGGTGTTTTTAGGAAGCGGACGACTGAACGTGATTGCGAGCTATAACATGGAATCCGACAGAACGCTGGAGACTGCTTTAAATAAGGTCAGGACAGTATATTATAGTAAATAATGACAGAGGCCACGGTTACAATTAGGAAGGACGAGATATAGATGTGATTTTAGTGAGTAAAAATGAACTCATCATTTTCATATATCAAGAAGGTTAGTGATCGTTTACCATTAACGTCAACTCAATAGTTATTTATCGTTAAATATTAAAATGACGATTCGGAAAAATTTCAAAATTAAAGCAATAACAAACGAATAGGAATTATGCAACGTTTTTTCGCCAATTTCGTTCAAAACATTTCGCTGAACCAACAGTATCCTCTTTGATATTCGATGGCGGAATACTGATCCGTAAATATATCAAATGACAGCAGTTTGCTTTTCATAAAATACGAGCGATGTTTGGTCCGGCACGTACAGTGTGATAATTGGAAAATTTGTTAGTGATGATATATAGTCAGATCAAAAACTATTGGGTGTATTGTAAATAAAATATGTATTTTAATTAAACTTTCGAATCTCTATTTGGTGCGAGTTGGCCGTTGTCGCGAGGTAGATTAGTGTGGCTCAGTGTAGCTTTAGTGACGCAAGGGTTTTAGTTCCTACCCCTGTTTCGCTTTAATTATAACGAGTAAAGAATCGTGTTCTGCAAAGGTAGAACAACCGGTATTTCGATGCTACACATCATCCCTTTCTAAGGTGCACAATGTTGCTTAAGCTACCATATTTTCTTTTTGTTCCTTATACATGTTGTTCATATCACAAAAATACTTCGCCATTTAACATTTTATCGACCGATATAAAATAATAAGATTTTCGTCGCTAATACTTGCCCACATTTAGACCATAACTCTGCATTTTGAAATTAAATCCTATCAACTGACAAACTTTCGGCCGATTGTCCGTTACATAATTATACCTATTCATTTGTAATAAAAAAAACCTTGCTGTAAAGAATCCAAGGTCAAAACCGTAGCCAAATAAGAGAGTTTTTTTTTCTACACCGGTGTTAATATGGCGTTATTAATATTTTTTAACACATAAGTGTCTCTTAATCTAAATTCCTTTTATTTAAAATAAGGAAGTACTCAAGAACTTCTTAACCCTAACCACGTACTAAATCCTAGATTGTAATCTTGTAAAATTGTTTAATAGTATATTTTACCCTTACCTCGAAATAAGCCTTGTGTACGTCTTTATTGTTAACATAAACAAATGAGACCCAGAAATTAACTTATAGTGTATTCAGGTGGCAGAGGTTTAAAAACATATAAAACTATTAATAATTATAACATCAATATAAATGCTGAAATCAATCCAAACGTCTGTCCACTTTGTAAGATAACCTCAAGTTCATTCACTTTGACTGCGAACCGATTTAAAGCTTAAACGCCTTTGATGCGACGTTTAACTAAATTAAATCTCTCCTACAATTCGGTTATCTCAAGTAGAGCGTGTAATGCGATCTTTAAATGTTTATATATAGCCGATTTTTAGCGTAAATTTAATTTAGTGTTAAAAAATGCAATCAAAGTCCGTTTCAAAAATATATATTTTTTTTATCAGTAGCGGACTAACACTTGACCATAATTTCACTTGATGTTAAGTGCCAATAAAGCTTTAGATGGTAAATCGTATTCACTCAGAATTCTGGCTCTTAGATATATGACTGAACACAAGAATACTATTATAGCGGCGTATTAACTTTAAGGGTAGTACCTAACCACACTTGTTTGAAAAACCCTACCATAATCCAGCCTTTACTACTGTGGCACAGAAATCGAACCCGAGACAGCGCGTCACAAAGCAAGAGGTAAACCTCTGCGCCACGGGGAATTATTTTTAAACTAAAACACGATTATTGAACAAAGAAATGTTTTCAACGATGCATGAAATATCACTTTTTATAAAATTATGTAGACAAATATTTACAATGAAAATACGAAAGGATATGTATTAAAAATGTTTTGAAATACTTTACTTTCATACAAAGTTAGCTACATACATAAATAAATAATTTTATACTCTAACATTGTAATTATAAGTCATGATTAATATGAATATAATAAAAATATGATAACATCGCAAGGTTTGTTTAAAAAAATACATATGCACTCATCGTAAATCATTTGAAATTGATCTGTCACGTATAAAATAAAATTTTTGTTGCACGTCATAGTACGGGTCTGAATGATGATTACTGCGAAATTTTGGTCATTTATCATAACCGTAACCCGTCGTGCACATCCTGTCACCACGTTTGACCCCGTTACGGTCTACTTGCTTAATAAGTTATTGGAATATGCAACAGTATTTTAAAAACTATTTTCGCCGGGCAGACGTTTCACGTCCTTGAGTATTCCTAAGAAATTCAAATAGTTGGCTATTAAATTGAACAAAATGGAAAATGAATTTGTTAATGATTTCTCAAATATAAAAGAAGTGTATTTTAATTATCAATTATAGAACGGTTCAATAATTTCGGAGATTGCCCAAAACAAAGAAACAATGGGAGATTTTTTTTTATTAGTTTTTTGTTCCACCCGTCTTCTAAAAATTTACACCAATCAAGTAAAAGTTGCTTCGTCATATGCGTGATGTCCAAGAACGGACGAAGGAGCGTAGGGGACCCTTCCACTAGATTAATCTGGTTAGGACTATGGGAAGTGGCTAGATGAGGAAAGCGGAGGACCGCAAATGGGGGAAAGCAATGGTCTACGTCCCGCTGTGGACTGACACAGGTCGAAAATGATGAAGTTAAAACTATGTTATTTTATTATTTAATTTATTTAAAAACTTCGATGTACAATATCATGTCGGTGGATCCTTATGTACCTACATGATAATGTGCATTAAAGTTTAATAGTGAAGTTGACGTTTGGCATTAAATCCTTAAAATGCCAAAAGTTATTCTCTGCCTGTCTACCTTATGAAAGTGAGGTGTATGAAAGAAAAAAAATGTAGAGAATAAAGAAACGTGCATAAATGAGTATTTACGTATATTTATGATGTTAATATTTTAAATAGTGCAGTTTTTGGAGTTTTATTACTAAACGCGGCATATGGTTAAAGGAGTCTAAAACTTTTATTTAATACACTAGCAGCTAATTAATATGTAATCTTCTACCGTATCTAATTAACGCGTGTGTTTTTCTAATGTCGTTCTGCAGGATGCTTAAAACTCTGAAGTTGTGTTGCTCGTATTGGTTTGTTTGACATCAAATAGACACAAGAGTGCCCATAAATTGTACCATGTGTTCTACATCTCGTGCTCTCTCTTTTATCTCTTCGCGTCGTATGCCAGGATGCCGTACATTTTATATTTAACATCCAGGCCAAAAGGCGCAATGCCAAGGAAAATAATAAATAACTATATCTAATTTCGCATAAATATTAATAATTACTCCCGATAAGAGCTCGTATATTATTGTAGCGAGTACATTCAGACAGTGAGATGTCTGATATCAAATGAGAACATAATTTTGTTTTATAGTCGGACATTCGTGCGAAAGCTAATTAAAGAATGTTTGAAAGTAAAATGCTTGTGTTACATATTTGTCTACGTTTAATAAAGAAATACTATTTTTGGTTTAAGGGTGATAAAATCTTCGAAAGGTACCCCGCTTTTTATCAACAGCACGATCTCAATTTCACATGATGTTAAGGTAATGATGAGAATGAGGTAATAGATTGCGAAGCGTGTTCACCAAGGATGCTCGGGCCCTAAAACAGTAACGCTGTTATAGCTGCAGGTTGACATCTAGAGCTTAATAAAACAAAAATGAATTTGTTAATTTCCGCTTTGCTTAATTGCAAACGCTACATGACATCTCAGATAAATAAATAAATAAGAGGATGCCGCATATACTGGCGGAAGGCGTTGAGATTATAATTTAGACGTAGTACTTGCGATTAAACAAATCGAAAACTAGCAAATTATTTCTTGTTGTATTGAATCATGGAGTTCCACAAAACAAAGTAACGCTTGGATCAATTAATTGTATCTGGGAGGTACTAAGGCGTAGCGTAGAGTAACTCCGACGAGTTCCATAGATGATCCCGGTATAACTCTCTCTTGTAGTTTCGTCTTGCTACTGAAAACCACAGACACATTATGATTTGCTTTAGAATAGAATAGAATAGAATATTCTTTATTGCATAACAAGAACAAAATAAAATTCACATGAACCAAAATAAAAAGAAAGTAACTGTTATAAATAGAGCGAAGTAAAAGAACACGTTAGCAGTGCAAAAGGCAGTCTTACTGCTGTAAACAGTCTCTTTCAGACAATCTTAATCCTGGATTAAAACTTGGTTTAATCCAAGGCTAATAATTTAATCTTTTATCAGGTAACTAAGCCCCATCTTCAAAACCCAAAAACACGAAGACGAGAGTCCCTATTTACAATAGGCATGTGTGACCGTAGTCCGTACGCTTATAGGTCCAATACTATAAGGTTTAGAATAAGGCCCAAGAGGTTTAGAATAATTAAAGGTTCTTTTCGAAGTAATTTCATCATATTTAGCTCTAATCTTCGTCATTGCAAATTTTTTTAACACTAATATACAAAAATAAGAACTATCTATGGGAGATGAAAATAGTGCATAAAGTTTTATCATTTCGTATATAAAATACCGAGACTCACTCGGAATACCTGAATGCAAAGGCTTTCATATTTATCGCTTTCAAATGGCACATTGAGCGTTACTGGTTACTCTTTTCAGGCGCTACCCGTTCTTTTATGTCGCTTTCATTGTGTGGCCGCTATTTAGGTGACACGAAAAGCTAATTTTGTGAAGAATTCTACTAGTTACCAAAAGCTATTATAAGATATGCAATGCGCTGAAGAAAATAAATTTTAAAGAAAAACGAACTATTGACATTTTAAAAATATTAATTTGAAAAAAAAAATTAAAAGAATGTAACAGTTGGATAGTTGTTACATATAATAAAAAAAATATTTAACTTTTCTTATACCTTCAGTAGTTTCTTTTTAATTTAAGTAACTTAAAACACTAAGAATTAGATAATCTGGGAACTTTCGAGGCGCTAGAGTTAAATCGATTTGTTTTGTAACACGGAGGTCTCTCGTTCGATCTTGGATACGTGAGAACCTGAGAAATCTCACCGTGCACATTAACACGTTTTTTGACACATTTATAAAGAAATATTACCATATATGTCGTTAAAGATTTTTATCTATATAATTACGTTAATTAACTGTAATTTCGAGAATAAACGTCCACATATCTGGCCACGGGCGTGAAGAGGTCAATATCAAATTTGGTTGAGAACCAAGTTCAGTTTTAGTTATAGAGATAATCTTTACACAATATTTTAATGTGCTTTTTTCATAATTTTTTTTAGCAGATATCTATGTTTTTTTAAGTTTAGAATAACACCTAATTATGATTGGCCCTAAATAATTATTGAAAATTATTACTTATTTTAACGGAATAAACTATAAACTAAGGTTGTCGAGAAGAGACTGCTTTCAGCAGTAAGACCGCCTTTTGCACTGCTAACGTATTCTTTTACTTCGCTCTATTTATAATAGATACTTTCTTTTTATTTTGTTTCATGTGTATTTTATTTTGTTCTTATTATGCAATAAAGAATATTCTATTCTATTTTATAGTCGTTATGAGTTTAAACGTGTCTGTAAATTATAGCGTATGTGCATGTCTGCTATACGAAATGTGAGAGTTATTTTTGTTCTCTTTTACTACACACGATATTCATTAATTTGTAATACCATGGCGTCCGGCGCTTAACGGTTATCAAACGAAGTTGACGGAACAATTTTCATTTCTATGCAAAACAGGCTCTCAATTTAAGCCTACACTTCGTAGACGGCTTTCACAAGGCTTATAGCATGAGCTATGTTCACATAATGTATATTTTTGATAGTAGGTATGTATATGCTACATATTAGAGAATTAAATTTTTTAATACGAAATATTTTCGATCAATTTTTTTCAGTGAAAACAAAAATACATTTTTATTAAATAAAAGAGTTTATAGTCTTTTCACTTTATACAACGAAATAGTTATTTAATTTAGTATGCTTGTGTTAGGGTTTTACTTGAACTCGCTTGAATATTTACTACTTCTTCTTCTTTTTACATTGCACTCTAGCATTGCAGTTCCGGTAATCATATTTTGAGAGTCACAAGTATTCTTTGGAAACATTACCCACGGTCATTAAATCACATTATCACTTAACATAGTATGAAATTAAGGTTAAAATCTACCTCATATTCTATAAAAAAAAATTAAATCCTTTTAAAACGGTCACTCGAGCAAGAATTTACACAGTATCATCTTAAAATGTTTCTATGTTAAGTTAAAAAAGGGTAACAGGTAATGTTAATTCATCAATTTTATATTGTGAATAGTTATAGATTATGTAATAATAATTATTCCAGTAGTTACATTAAAAGTTTTTCCAATAAAATTATACCAAAACACACCGAAACATAATTGAATTTTATGTATTGTTATCAACCTTACTTTTAAATTGTTTTTTTATTGTAATTAAAATTAAAAAAAAATATGTAGTTGCAATATTGGAGAATATACAATCGAATCCAGTGAGATGATATAAAATTTTCAGAATAATAGCCGGAGAGTCCGTCTCGAGACCACGACTGATGCAACTCGCGCCGAAACTTCCAGGAATATTACGTACCGTAGTGAGTATTTACGCGATATAAAGTCGAAAAAGCTTAAATTATAAATTTAAATTGTTGGACTCAAACTGAGTTAAGACTTGTCCAACAGACCAACAGGGGCGTGCCTTCGGGGCAAGACCGAGCACTTATATCTGCAACTATATAATAAATAATTATTTATTATATAGATAATAATTATTTAATATCTAATAAATATTTGAGGTCATTCATGGTCGTGCTAAAATTTTGTCGCAATTTTTTATTTATTTTAGTACAATATATCGCTTAAATGCGGTACGCCGAACATTCGGGCTTCTACGGGAGTACCGTCACTGGTTACTAATATTGCTTCATTTTAATATAGTACTACTTTCGTAGTTACGAAAAGTGTAGCTCATTACGTCCGTCCGCTCACAAGTTGATTGATGCGTGCTAGTCCACAGGCGGTGTTCATTTTGGACTCACGCAAAGCGATTACTCGATGTTCGCGGCATCGCGTTGTACATCTGGCCAATTTGTTACATCGTGACGTGACACTTTTTCGGACGATTTAACTTTGAATTATAAATAAAACAGACAGTTTAAGTAGATTTATAACTGACTAATATGCATCTACGAAATCACATCAAACTAACTGACTAGTTTTTTAAAAGGTAATTTAACGTCTTGTAATGCTACATAGTTCATCTTAGTGTAGAAAGTTATTTCAAACAATTCACATGGGTTTTGTCTTATTTCTCTTATCTAATATTTACATGTGAAAGTTATTTTGCATAAATATTTTGACTCTGTTTAATTGTAGATAAAACATTGTGTAAGTCATTTATAGCTATAAGTACAACATTTGTTAAAAATTTATCATATCAATATAATATTATAAATCAATTTTAATTTATTCAAGTCCTTTTTGGAGTTATCTTGCCACATACAAATAGTAAAAATATATATGTACACTAACCACAGATACATGCATTATAATTATAACAACTTTGTTTTTTTGACAGGTGTTAAAAACGTCGGATTAATGGCCTTGAACACTTGTCAAGTTTTTTTTTATCGACAACAAGGTAATACTACGTTTATGACATTCAGTGGCAATGATGTCGAAAATCATAATGACCGTGGTCGTCCAGGATTCTCTGAGAGTCATGTGTATAGTAGCAGATTCTCATTCAGAATAGTAGCTAGCCAGGCGTTTGAAAAACTCTGGCACCATCCAGAATGGCCACTCTTGTCTCCAGATTTGACCCATATTTATTAAACTTTTTTAAAAGACAAAATTACGTAATACATTATTGTTTCAGTGAAATATTATACGTAATTCTTGTATGAAAAAAAAATGTTAAAAATACGTACAAAATTATTATTACATGGATGCTCTCTTTTATATAAGTTGAGAAGGAAAGTTGTTAAATGCGGACATTATTATATCCGTTACTTAACAATATATTGCTTCAGAACAAGACTAGAGGGGATTAACTAAAGGGTGTCTCAGAATGTTTTTCGTTTTTGAATTGAACACTACGCGTCAACCGCAAGTAGCAAGGGAAAGGGAAGTGGTCTCAATCGCTTAGCCGGCTTATTAAGTTTAATAGTCATGAATCGTTTCACGGGATCGCAGCGCGCGTTTTGCGTGCGAGCGTTTTATAAAAACAACGATTCCTACACTGTTGTTCGTCGTCTCTACAAAACACATTTTAATTTAACAAGCTTAAAACATGTGCCAAGTGTTGTTTTAATTAAGCATTGGGTGTGCAAGTTTGAAGAGACTGGGAATACAATGCCGGACTAATCGTCTGAGCGCAAAAGGACATCAAGAACGAGCATGAACGTCGACTGCGTTCGCAAGTCTATTATGGACGACCCACGACAGTCGTTGAGATTTCGTGCAGTTTCTCTTAATTTGAAAAAATCTATGGTATATCGCATTATTTCGAAAGACTTACATTTTTACATTCATAAAATTGTAATTGTTCAAGAAATGTAGCCTGATGATCCTGATAAACGAGTCGAATTCTGCTGGACAATGAAAAACCAATTAAGGAGTTTCAATAACACCTGGTTCTCCGTTGAATCGAATTTTCACATCATCGGTCACGTGAATAAACAAAATTGCAGATACTGGGCTTCCAAGAATTCGCTAGAACTGCATGAGAAGCCCCTGCACTCGCCAAAACTTATTGTTTGGGCTGCCATATCAAGTGAAGGAATTATCGATCTTTATTTTTTTGAAGATGACCAAGGTCGAACTCAGACCGTTGATTCTGATGGATATTGCCATATGATCCGGAGTTTTTTAACTACAGAAATGCAAAACCAGGATGTCTAAAACCGCAACACCTTTTTCCAGCGAGATGGAGCCACTTCTCACGTTACAAATGACTCATTAGCTGCTTTTCACGATTTATTCCTTAGAAGAGTGATAAGCCGCTGAGGAGATATCAACTGGCCACCGAGGAGCCCTGATTTAACGCCTGTTTATTTTTTCCTTAGGGGCTACCTAAAAAGTTAAGTTAACAATCAATATTATAT